>CAUYPK010104098.1:0-23098 GCA_963574355.1 Loris lydekkerianus | reverse complement strand
CTTTTCGAGCTTTTTGACCTTTCCAATACGTTTTAAATCATCAAAAACCACATGGGAGCTGACACCCAGTTCTTCTGCCATCCCACACACCGTTTGTGATGGGTCAGTCTCCACCAGGGTCCTCAAATCCTCGTCCTGGATTACTCTAGATCAACCACTTCAGGGCTCATCTTTGAGGCTAAAATTTCCAGAATGAAATTTCGCAAACCAACATTGAACAGTGCATTCATTAACACTATCATTGCCAAATGCCTGGTTAATTTTTGGGGCTGTTTCAGCAGCGCTTTGGTTCAATTTGAATTCGTAGAGAAAAATTGACCAAAAATCACTTAATGACATCATATAGTAATAGGCTGAAAAGAATAAAAAAAATTAAAAGTAGAAAAAAATGAACAGCATCAACGTATAGAGTACAAAATTCTCCATCGATCAGTATATACCACGACATAGTAGAATAAATATTTATTGAGATATGGAGCTACAAAAACACATGACATTAAACAAACAAAACTTTTGAAACAACCTAAATAATATGCACTTTGAAGGAAAGGAAAGGAGGGTAAGGAAGAGATCAGAGAGCAACTGGGGAGAGGTGGCTGAGAAAGTACAGAGCAGATTGAGAAGGTCAGCATTCAGCTCACGTGGTTGGGGAAGGTTTCTCTGAGGCTGTGGCAGCTGCTGCTTTAGCAGGTACTCAGAAAGGAAGAAGAAGCCTTAAGGAGAGAGTGAGACGGCTGGTGGAGAAGAAGAGAGTGGCCTTCCAGGGCATGTCGTTGGATGGGAGAAGTAGAGAGAGGTAGCAGCAACTTTCAAAACAAGCACAGAATAGAGCATGGTTTTTCAAATATGTGCAGCTGCGTTTTTGTCTCAGAGTTTTCTTCCAACTCATAACAAAGTCAGATGACTTTAGTAGCATATTTCTATCATCAGAGTATCTCTGCTCCCTCCTCCTCCTTCTTTCCCTCCCAGGAGGGTGTATCCTTGGAGAAAAAGTTAATTTAACTAGAAAAGCTGAAACTGACAATGTGGAACTTTGATTCTCTTGCAAATGCACCCCTGATTATTATAAAATCTGCTATGACAGGTCTAATACGTCTCTCTTTACTTGTAAATTATCATTCATCCTGCAAGATGTGAGAACTTAATCCTCTGCATTTAAGAAGCTGAGAGTTCGAACACTACAATTATCAACCCATTTCTTCTTTTTCTTGAACTGAAGAAAATAGTGCTTGAACTGGGCCCATTGCCTTTACCTAGGGGTCACTGTAGGCTCAACTCTGCAGACTGAGGTTTAACCTACTGGTGGTCTGCTTCCTGTCTGGGGCTCTTGGTGAAGCTAATATGTTGGACAGAGCTCTGCTCACACTGTACCTTTATGAAGCAAAATAGCATTTCTCACTTCAGACTATTTCCACCCATTCAAGTATTTTAGGAGATGGCATGAAATAATAGAAAGGATGGGGACGTTTAGGGTCTGACCAATTTGAATTTTAACTATACAGTGACATTATTTACTAGCAGTTTGAGCCTGAACAAATCATTTTAACTCTCTGAATTTCAGCTTCCTTTTCTGCAAAATAGAGTGAAGAAATTCTGTCTTTTCTGTTTGTATGAAGACAGAGGTGGAATACGGTACCTGGATATCAGGGTTATGACTGACTTAGTCAGCTGGTATTACTATATTCTGTAGGATTTCTCATTAATAAAAAGATAGTTGGATCACTCACTTATCATATGTAGTTAAACAGCCTGCCCTCCCTCCAACATTTCCCAGTGTTTGAAATTCTCGTGTTTTATATAGGCCTGTCTGGCTTTAACCCCTGGTTTTGCTTCATTGTTGACTCCAGGTCTTCCCACCTCCTCTGTCTTTTTTTAAATTTAATCTACCAGGAGAAAAAAAAATTTAAAATTTTACTGCCTTATGCAGGCCAATATTCTTTCTTTAGTTTTGTTAAAGAATAATTTTTTGAAA
The DNA here is from genome assembly GCA_963574355.1 of Loris lydekkerianus. NCBI lineage: Eukaryota > Metazoa > Chordata > Mammalia > Primates > Lorisidae > Loris > Loris lydekkerianus. The sequence continues at coordinate 21,126 of CAUYPK010104098.1, read as the reverse complement.
AGGTAAAATTATGACTCTATAAATAAATAAATGAAAATCAACATGTGACAAATATTCTATTTAAGTCAGTATTTAATAAGGGTATCGTATGATGTTATATCTGGTTCAAAGGCAAATTTAAAGAATCTTACACAGACATTAAAGGCAAAATTGGCCAATATAGAAGCTGTATCTTCTCTAGACAGAATTTATTAGTCTATGAAAAAAAATGATTTGCACTATTGCCAGTATTCCATAATTTACAGAGTTGTGAAAGAACTCAGAGATAATGAGAAGAGAGGATTATCTGAAGGGGTGTGGTGGAGAGGACACCCTGTCTCCCCCAACCAGTTTCAAAATCTTTCATGGTTTTTCCCAAGAACTCATTCCTAGCTTAACCTGGCCATGCACAAAGGGATCATTTTCACAGAATCTAAATTGTTTATCAGTTTCAGAACATAACTGAAGAAAGATCCATTCTTTCTATGCAAGAGTATATTGCTACCATCTTTGTTTCCTTTTCTCTGCCATGTAAATAAAATACTTGGCACTTCGTACATTTTTGATAAATGCTGCTCCCTTTTTACACCTCCTGACTTGTTCCTCAATGCTCAACTCATGCTTTGCATTATTAGCCTGAGCTGAAAATATTCTTTCTATTCTTACTTTTCACCTACTTGTACTATAACTGCTCCATCCCAACATCAGGAGTGTTAAGTATCCTGAGAGTTAAGACTACTTTAAATGTCCTTAAGTAACCTCACAGAGTCTCCTACAGACCCTTGAACTTATTATTTGTGTGCAAAGTTGACCTAACTTGAAGAAGTGGAATAGAGAGTGGTGAGGTGAAATTGTGGCTTCAGGTGTATTTGTATTTTTGTCTACCCTAAATCTCATTTTAGCCTCAGAATATAGTCTTGGGGGGCAGGGAAAGGAATTAGACACCATTCAATGACATAGAGGAATTTGGAAGGAAGTAGAGGGAGCTAGGATCAGAAGTCCTTCGAAAGGTTTCTAATTATAGGTTTTACTGAGAACATAAAAATTACTTTTACTCAGGGAGATGTTATTTAATTGACTTGCATAAAATGGGAAAAGAATCTGATTGTTTCTCAACCTGTTCAGCACTGTTATAATCAGTCATGTGGAACTGTATTTCTCAAAGTGGGTTTCATGGTCTATCTGCATTGGAATAACCCGAGAGCTTGTTAAAAGTAGATTTTTAAACTAGATTGTTGTTTTTTAAATCACCCTCTAAATCAGAAAATTTGGTGAGTGAGTTTCAGAGTCTGAATTTTTATTAAGACCCAAGATGATTCTTGTTTCTACTGAAGTATGGGAATACATGTTTGGAAAATGTATTGTTTTTGTAATCCAGGGGAGTGTTGAGGAACTCCTGCCAATATATCCAGCAGCAGAGCAGTCCAGAGGAGAGAGCAGTGCACAGCTTCCAGAAGACCTTGGGTTTGACCAGTGCTCTAACATGAACTGCCTGATCCCTTGCGTAAGTCTGCAAACATTGCTGGTCCCTGACTTTTTCAACCACAATGTTGAACTAAGTGATCTCTATGACTCTTCCAATCTTACATTTGGTTTATTCTTTTCACAAGTAACCACGAACATAAACTTGTTCTTCTGATAACACTTTTAGGTTAGGGAGTACTGTGTATTTTCTTTGGGCCTCATACACATATTAATTCAGTTGCCTGTCCACAGGTAGCTACAGAGAAAGATCCAATGCAAGGTTCTCTTGTATCATTTCAAATCCATTACTTCTCTTAGTCCTGTTCCTGTGACTGATTTACGTGTGTTTGTTTTCTTTTGTTTAGGTGTATACAGCACTCTTTTCTTTTGAAGAAATTAAGCTGAACTGCACATCTGAATTTCCTCCCCCTAAGAGGACCTGAAGTCTGATAAAGAATTAAATAAGAATGCAGGAACTCAGCATTATGGTAAATTAAAGCCCCATTGTTCTTTCAGGAACAGACTGAAAGGCAATGCTCATCCTCCCTTGTACTAGAGCTCAATTAATTTAGCTAGACTAATTTTTCTTCCTTTATTAACAGTCCTCTGTGTTTAATGCGACCAAATGTAAGATGGAAAGATGGAGTACTCGAGCATTCGCAGGACTAATTTTAGCACCAGGGCCAGTCGTGTGAAGCTGGGAGCCAGGTGCATTTCTGTCCTAATGAGGTGGCACCTCCTCAGTGCTCTTGACCTTGTCCATTATAGGTGGGAATTGGTGGAAACCACTTAGACAGCTCAAAGTACAATTGACAGAACTGTCTGCACCATTCTTCCTTATCCATTTGAGCACCACAAGAGCAGGCCCAGTGACATTTCCTATAAATAGAGAGTAGCATACATTCATCCAGCCCGGAACAGACACAAACATGAGTCGACACCTCCCCCTGGTTCTCCTGCCCAACAGGAAATCAGTATGAATAAATCCCATTGGTTCTGACTTTGCTTAAGGTCAGCAGATTTTTGATAGAGAAGCACCAAACCTGTGACCAACACCTGATAATGTAAAAATGTAAAGTAAGCTTTATGCCTAAGGGTAGTTTCTTCTGATTAGGTCAGTGACCATCACCCCCAACCCCACTACCCCCTGCCCCACCAGAATCACCTGCTAGACTTAGAACTTATCCCAAATCTGATGAAGCAGAAAAGCTGATGGAGTTATTTCTGTCTGTAAATCCCATTTACTCACTTTCATGGCATGCTGTAAGGCTTATTTTTGAAGTGTTCCACGAAAAGAAAGATGATGGCTGTCTTTGATCTTTGCTAATATTTCATCAGTCCTCCTCTTGAGCACTCTTGGGAAACATCTTTACTAAGATGGTTGCAGTTTCTAAAAGCCTTCTATTAGGCATTTATTAAATCTTCCCCCCGCCTCATTTATAGTTTCCACAACCTTTTTAGTGAAGGCTATCATTTTAATAACTCAAAAGCAATAAAATAAATGAACAAAAGACAAAAATGAAACACTTTCTCATTTTCATCCTCTTGTCTGTTACTAAGAAATTGCCTTAAAAGAGAAAATCATGTAATTGGTACAACCCACTTCAACAGGAAAGCTCTTCAAGGGCACCAGCTTTGCATGTGATCAGTTCTCCTGAGATAAACACAGATGGGTTGAATAATGTCACAGTTTCATGGCTGTTGAGTTGTATTTTCTGAGTTCTATTGACTAGCTGTGGGACCACTGATTATTTCTATATCTTGAGTTTAGTGTCCTTATCAGAAAGGCAAATACTTGTATTTGCCCTGCTTGATACATAGGATGAACATAAATACCAAATACATTCATTTAGTGGAAGATGTCATTATAGATCATTTCAAGAAAGAGCTAAAATGAAAAGAAAAATACAGTCAAGGACTTTTCTCCTATGAAGGCAAGTTAACTATGATCCAGAGTTTTTACATTTTAATGAAAGATATATAAACAACACCCTAACAAGAGGAATTTTTTTTCCATTATGAAATAGTAGTCTTCCCAATGTAGAATTTCCCCAAGTTGTTATTTTCTAACCTAAATCAGATTGTAAAGTTTTAGGGACCCAAGGATCAACCTTGGAGTGATGATTAAAACTGAAGAGTTTATATAGACCAGAGACAGTGACAGTAGGAAGCCAGGACTGAGAGTACAACTATAGCTCCCGGCCTTGTGGCCATGGTGGCCAACAAGACTGAAAAGGTCTTCTATATTCTCAGGGCTGCAGTGAGCATTGTGAATGAAGCACAGGTTATTATGCTCTGTTGGGACTGTAGTGCACAGAATACTGAGCTCAGCACAGCACAGCACAGCACATCAGATAAAAATTAGTGTGGTGGTTTTTCAGATTGGACAAAAAGATTACTCTTCCATGCAATAATATAATGCAATGCATGAATGTGTAAATGCAAAGAGGCAGAGATGGATGAAAAAGAGAAGAGTAATAGTAGCAGTTAGCACAGCTTTGGTTAAACTGGAAAGTCTTAAATATTACTAAGTCAACTTAAATAAATGCAATGATAATATACACTGAATTTTTGGACAAGATTCTAGAAATGTTCGAACTGTCACCAAGACCAAAATTTAGCCATCCCTGAGTGAGATGAGACTGGGAATTGTAGCATAAATAAATCTATGTTTTTTGTTAGTATAACAAGGCACACATGCCTGCTTTTTCCTTTTAATTCTTTGTTTTTATAGTTTCTGCATTTAAAAAAATTGAATATTGATTTGATTGGAGTGGATTCATTAATATCCAATAAGATTTTGGTGGATAACAGATAGTACTCTAGGAAAATCCAGCAAAACCTATTGACCTATTGCAGAAACATTGGAAATGCACCTGGGGCGAGAACAAGAACTGTCTTGGTTGTGAGCATGTCATAAAGGTTATAGAAAAGCTTCTTGGAGAGCCTGAGCTGTGACACCAATGTAAGGTTATGTTACTAAAAATAACTGGTTAATAAAAAAGCACGAGAAGGATCTCTGGATGAAATCAGCTACGCGTTGCTGGCCATGTGTCCATCCATTGCCCTTCTCTTACCAGGGCCTTAATAAAGTAAAGGAGGCCCAATTAATTGGGAAATACAAAAGGGTAAATACATAACTAGGATTATTATTACACTACCACTAAAATAATTGTTGCCTACTAGCTCTTTCTTGCAAAATAATCTCCTTTGTTGCTTTACTATTTGGCAGTTCTTTGCTCCAGTGTTCATCCTTCTCCATTGAACAATGACTGACAACTCATCCCAACAAGTGCCAAACCCTGTGCTTTCACACAGTGCTATTCATCAGCAAAACAGATTCCTTATGCCTTGTGAAGTTGATAACATGCAGAAGAGGTAGAAATTACACACATTACTGTGTGCCTTGGATGAAGGACATGCGATTCGTTATAAACCGCGTGGGGTAAAAGTGTGCAGGGGCTTGAGAGAAGATCTACATCTGAATCTGGGATCTTGTTTAGGTTGGGGGATGTTGGAAGACCTCTCATATGAAGTGTCTCTGAATTTGGAACCTGAAAGTGAGTGGAAATGAGAGAATATTTTGTGGGGATAAGGACATTTCAAACACAGAGACATGTACAAAGATAGAGAGGAGACACAAAGTTGACATTTTTGTAAAACAGAACCAATGTGGCCTGAGTCTAGTAAATAAGAGGGGTTGCCTGACAAGAGGGGAGGCTGGGGAAGGAGGCTGTGTCTATATCATCTTGCAAGAGGACCACACTGAGCACTTAAGTGTTACCCCATGTGGGATTCCCTGGTGTCTTCATATTATTATTTTCTTTCAGATTGATATGAGGGTACAAATGTTTAGGTTACTTTGTTTTCTTTTCTAAGGTAAAGGTAAAGTTTTCCTTTCCAAGGTGAAGTTCAAGTTGTAGTTAATCCCTTCACCCAGGTGTCTTGAAAGTCACTATTCTCTCCTTGCGGTCTCTTACTTCTGCTCCACATGATTACTTCTTAATTCCTCATTCCTATATTTTCCATAAAGCTTTATCTTCTGTTCCTTCACAGTTTTCACTTATTTATCTTAGTGTTTCATGCAAAAACATACAAGAGAAAACAACCATGGCTGCACAGCACCATGAAAGAAAATGACGCTTAAAGTATTGAACAATGAGGGACAATGTTGCACATAATGTGGCCCATCAGTGTTCAGAGAATAGCACTTTAGAGGTGGTATTGGGAACCCACCTATGGGAGACTGGAGGGTGGGTGTGAGTGCATTGTTCCCTGGAGCATGTGGAAGTGACAGTTCAAAGTGACTGGGATCACTTTTCAAGGGTTCAAAACCAAACTGAACTAGCAGGAGACACATTAGAGGGAATGTAAGTTTTATTTTACTTCTCCTTGTGTAATGCAAGCTCACTCTTAGTTCATCACTCAAAGAATTCTAAAGCTCAACATGTCAGTAGTAGCACTTAGGGCTGTGTTTCCCTAGCCTAGGCCCTCAGATTCTATGACCACTTAGCATCTGAGATCCTGATCGCAGTATTCTCTGAGGACCCTGTTAACTAACTTCATAGGGTCCCCACTTAATTCTCCATTTCACCAAAGATCTAGGCATACTCAATGAGGACTTTCCAGAAGATTTTTTTCCCCAGATTTGCATTAAGATTTGCTTTTAATCTTTTACTTTTATTTTTTGAGTCAAAGTCTCTCTCTGTTACCCTGGGTAGAGTGCTGTTGTATCATCATAGCTCAAAGCAACCTCAAACTCCTAAGTTTGAGTGATCCTCTTGCCTCAGCCTTCTGAGTAACTGGGATTATAGGTGCCAGACACAATGTCTGGCTAGCTTTTCTATTTTTAGTAGCGATGTAATAACTTTCACAGTTGTAATAGAGAAAATAACATATCTAGGAATATGTTTAACAAATGAAGTGAAAGACTTCTACAGGGAGAATTATTAAACATTGAAGAAAGAAATTACATAGGATGGAAACAGATGGAAAAACAAATCTTGCTCATGGATTAGCAGAATAAACATTTGTGGAAATGGCTATCCTACCCAAAGTAATTTACAAATTAAATGCAATTCCCATTAAAATACCAATACAATTTTTTCACATCTAGAAAAAAATAGTGCTATGTTTCATATGGAACAAAAAAGACCCCAAATATCCAAGGCAACCTTACATAATAAGAACAAAGCAAGAGGCATCACTTTACCGAACTTTATTCATGTTATACTACAGGCTATAATAACCAAAACAGCATAGTACTGGCACAGAAACAGAGATACAGAGACCGGAGATGAAATCATCTTCATATTCCCATTTGATTTTGAACAAAAATATACACTGAGGAAAAGAATCTCTGTTCAATAAATGGGGCTGAGCAAACTGGATAGCCAAATGTAAAAGACTGGAACAGGATCTGTACCTCTCACCTCTTGCAAAAATGAACTCACAGTATATAAAGGACTTAAAACTATGATGGCAAATTATAAGAATCCTAGAGGAAAATGTTGGAAAAACTCTTACAGATATTAGCCTAAGAATTCATGAAGAATACCCCTAAAGCAATTACAAAAACAACAAAAACAGATAAATGGAACTTGATCAAATTTAAAAACTTCTGCACAGCCAAGGATGCAATTAAAAGAGTATATAGACATTTCACAGAATGGGAGAAAATATTTGCATACTATACATTTGGTAAAGGACTCATAACATGAATGTACAAAGAACTCAAGCAAATGAGCAAGAAACAACTAAAGTACCCCATAAAAAAGTGGGCAAATGACATGAACAGAAACTTTTCTTTCCTTTCTTCTTCTTCTTTTTTTTTTTTTTTGCAGTTTTTGGCTGGGGGCTGGATTTTAACTCACCACCTCCAGCATACGGAGCCTGCGCCCTACTCCTTCGAGCCACAGGTGCCACCCGAACAGAAACTTTTCAAATGAAGATATACTAATGGCCAACAAGCTCATAAAAAAAATGTTCAATGTCTCTAATCATTAGGGGAATGCAAATGAAAACCACAGTGAGATATCACCTAATTCCAATGATGAGAATGGCTCATATTAAAAAGTCCCCAAATAACAGATGCTGGTGTGGATGTGGAGAGAAAGCAAATCTTAGACACTGTTGGTGGAACTGCAAACTAGTATAACCTTCATGAAAAACTGCATGGAACTATATCAGAGAACCTAAAGTAGACCTACCATTTAACCCTGTAATCCCACTGCTATGTATATATCCAAAGAAAAAAAGGTTATTTTATAGAAAGGACATCTGCACTAGAATGTTTAAAGCAGCACAATTCACAGCTTCAGAAACATGGAAGCAAACTGGTGTTCACCAAGACATGAATGGGTTAATAAAATGTGTATGTGTACTATGGAATACCACTCAGGCAATAAAGAAATGGGGACTAGTATTTTTTCTGACAATCTAGAGGGAATTGTAAACCATTCTTTTAAGTGAAACATTGCAAGAATAGAGAAACAAACACGTAATTGGAACTAATTGATCAACACTTAAGAGCACATATGGTAGTAAATCTCATTGAAAATCAAACTGGGGGTAGGGGGATGGGTAAACTCACACCTGCTGGGTAGAGTACACACTGTCTGGGTGAAGAGCACATTTGTAACTTTGACTTAATCTGTACAATAAACAAAGTACATGAACAAAACATGTGTACACCCTAATAGTCAAAATGGAAAAAGAGAGAGAAGAACCAATGAAAAATAATATTAGGAGAATCCAGAAGCTCAAAATTAATAAATAACCTTACTCCTCAATACCTGCCATGATCACCCACTCTCATAATATGATATAGGGTCTTGAGGGGTGGGGAGTTGAGAAGGTGGGGAGTGTTGGTGGAGGAGCAGCTAGAGAGAAGAAAAAACTTTTTTCTTGAGGAAAATTTCAGCATTTTCCTTCTATGTTTTAAATCTTTGATCTTAAAAATATTCATTTTGAAAAAAATATTTGTAGGATCCCAATAGCTAGCAATGTTTCAAATTGCTTAAAATGGTTAAATGGTCAAAAATTACATTATAGAAATGATAAAAGCAAATCCTAAGTGCATTTTGATCTTGGAAGAATTTTCCTTAAAACAATAATAAACCAACTATTAATATTCATTTATTGTTACTCTTTCCTTTAGAAAAATATGATATCAGCAGTTTTTACAATTGTTATAGAGATTGTACCAGCACTAATTTCCTTTTCCTCTGTGTCACTTGGTTATTTATATTTGAGGTGGGAATAATGGTTGGTAAATCCTGTAGGACACCAGCCATTAGAAACTATTCTTTAGATTTAAATATGTGAGTTTAAATACAGTTGCAGATAATACCCCTAGGGGCCGAGTAGCTGAGGAGAATGTATAGACAGACTCTTATTCCCTTTCTGCATATTTCTTGTTACTGTCTTCCACATCTAACACAGGCTTCCCTAGAGAGACTCCCCATAGGTATAAAAAGAGAACCTATAAAAATAACACATAGTAATATAACTTTTGAGCAGTACTTTTCTCCAAACTCAGAGGTCCACACCCACAGATCAATGGCAAATGGCAGGAGGCAGTCGCCAGGCAAGGAGAAATTAGCTGCTAACCAGAATCCCCGGGGAGCAACAGAATTGCTCTAGTTAAATGGTCATTCTCTTTCCTATTTTTTTTTAAACTCTTTTTTAAAATTGGGGATAATGACATTTGCTTGTAGCTTTCACAGGGAGTGGTTAACTATAGGGATGGAAGAATGATGAGAAAAACCCAGCTTCTAGTTGGGTCTAGGGAGTAGTTTTTAGCTTATTTTGGAAAATAAAATCGCTTTGGGAGGGTATGTATCTATCCCCTTGACTTGTTTTTCCTTTGGCCTTTCTTTTCTATCTCTAATCTCTCTCTGACAGACATGCATACCAGGGATAAGCAATTCTTCCTCTCAAACTGTTAGTCTGGGAAGATGTATTCTCCTTCCAAGATGAAGCTTCTTATCTTTTGGCTGTGGTTTCTAAGATTACCACATCCTATTCACAAAACAATGCTGATATTCTCACAAACGTGTTCCTTAAAATAGGTGACTATATTTAAAAGAACCCTATGTAAGGATTTTCTAGGAATTAAAAAAATGAGTAAAGAGATCATATTTTTACTTTGAAACATTCTGCTGGTCATGTGAAGAATATATATGTACAGACAGGGCTGGGAGATGCAGGAAGCCCATTTAAGAAGTTTTGTAAAAACGTGAATAAATTATAGAGAGGACAGTGGTTGTTAGAATAGAAAGGAGAAAACTGATGTAAAGAATATTTAAGGGAAGAATTATCAGGACTTATAGACCACTGGGATATAGAAAACTATGGAAAGAAAAGTATTGCTGATATTTGATTGCTTAGGTTAGTGGATTCTAATAACCAGAAAGGGTGGCCCAGTGCAGGTGGGCTAAGTTATGAAGTGCTATCAAGGAAGCTCCAAATCACAGAAGCTTAGAAGGGGATATATGTATTTCTTGTTCAGTTTGGCAGGGGGCTTTGTGCATCATAATTACTAAGAGACCTAGATTTAGAGAGGTTACTTTGATGCCCCTATTTTATTATCTCTTTCTATGTACTGAGTCTGAGAATGGAGACTCCTTCACAGGCTTTTGAATTCATTTGCATTAAAGTGACCGGCACACATTAATCTGTTTATATTTTACTTTTGGACAGACTCATTACACAGCCATACATTTCATTAGTGGGTAGAGAAGTGTAACCTTCCTTGGATGTGGAATTACAAGAGAACTAGAGACTGGTGAATGTGAGTGTGTCCACCACAGAGGAGCAGAAGAAGCAGGTCAATGTCATGATGACAGCCCTGATGGATGAGGTCTTTGTGGTTGGTGTGGGAAACATTGGGGCAGTGGACAGAGATTGTAAGTACATTGCACATGGTGGTTTGTGGCTTCACCTTAGACATGATAAATATTTGGTTTGAAAAGATGGATTCTGCTAACATAGCTCAGGAGACAGAGCTCACAGGAGACTGTTATCAAGTCATCAGGTACTATGGATATGTGTGGGAGCTCACAGACAGTACAGCAAGGGAGAAAAGGAACAGAACAGGAATCTGGCTTTGGAAAGCTCCAACATGTAAGATTCAGCTAGAGAGAAAGAACCAGAAAAAGACTAAGGTAAATATTTAATAGCAATATGGAATATATAAAACATATGATGCCAAATTTTTATTTTTAAAAGAACACAGAACTATGTGTATTTTTGTATGTGCTTGTGTAAAAATGAAGACCTAAGCCAAAATTCTGTGGCTTGTAATTTCTTCTAGCAAACACTCTGCACACAGGTACACACAGTCCCTTGGAAGTAACCTTGAAATAATTCTGCCTGCCAATCAGTCAGCAGCAGAACAGAGCTAAAAGGAATTAAATAGCTCACACAGCGAGGGAAGCAATCTTGTTAAGTTGGGCTTCTAAGTGACCCCTAACTGACAGATCTCAAACTTGGGAAGTCTGGCTTTCACGGTGTGGGTGCTAAAATCTAAAGAGCAGCCTGTTTCTTTGGAGTGATGATTACAAAACCTACAAGAAAAGGGAACTTTCAGAGGTTAAGCATGAAGAAGCCACCAGAAGAGGCCCTTCTCTAGAGGTGGTTACTTTGACGGGCCGAGGGTCAGTACCGGGAAGAGCATGGGATCTGCAAGGTAAAGTCAAAAGGTTCCAGTTCCAAGAAAAGATGGAAGCTATCAGAGCCAGGAAGCTTAGAAAAATCAAGTATTAAGAAAACCTATTATGTTAGTGATTTCTAGACAGCAACGGTTACTTTGAGGACATGGTTAATTAAAACCTAAGGATTCTAGGAGGACTGATCCATGGTGAAAGACTTTGGTGTTTTCTCCTCCAATTCCCTGTCTTGGACCTGTGAGAAAAAGTCCTTCTATTCTTTTTGTTGGAAATGGCTTGTTATTTTTTATATATGTAACTCTAATGTTGTAAAAGTGGAGACACATGAGGCTAAAGTGAAACACTGGTCAGAAGAGGAAGGAGAGAGATGCCCGTGAGTGGTGAGTTTTCACCGAGAGATGAGAGCATGGATGACAGTCAGAGTGAGAGTGAAAACCTTGATCTACTTCTGGGATCACTGATTAATAGCCATCTCTGCTTCCTGAAGGTTATCCTCCCACAGGGAAGAAGAGCTCAGGGGGCATGTCACAAAGATGGGCTGCTTCAAAACAAGAGGAGATAGAGAAATTGTCTCTGATCATTGGAAGGCATTGGCCTGAGAAAGGCAGCAAGGCAGGGGAAATACTGCCCAGCAGCCCACAGGCATGAGTGAGATTCACTATAGATGGAAAATTGGAACCAAAGGTGGAGAAGGCAAACTTCAAAAAGGGAACAGATCTTAAGAACAGTCTGATGACTGAGCTCAGTACAAGCACCATGATCAGGCACCACCTGATTTAATTTATTTTCTGCCTTTCCTTTCCCCAGGTCCTCATGGACATGTCCATGATTTTCCCTATCTGTGGATTAAAATACTAAGCTGGTTTCAAAGCCAAGACAAGCTGGAGACAAGAAGATTAGCAGCTCTGCTGTTTTTCCCATGTCCTTGCTGAGCACATACACAGAAATATGGATAAGGCAGGGCCCAGTGGCTCCATTGTGATTTCTGGTGGCTCATCTCTCTTATCTCAGTCCCCAAACTGAGTTGCCTTTGTTGTTTGCTGTACCTGAGGCCTGTTGTATCATTCATACCTGCAGGGGATGTAGCACCTGTTAGAGCTGATTATCATATACTCTCAGGACCAACCACAAACACACATGCCCTCTCTTTTCCTCAACCTAACCACACTTAATTTTTTTAGGAGTGGGCATTTTACTAGTCTGAGAAAATGGGAAAGATGTGCGTAACCATGAAAATCACTGGTCCCACCATATTTTGTATCACACAGAATTATCTGCCTTCATGAAATGATGAAATGGCCTATTAAAAAGTTAGTTAAGATGACAGCTTGAGGACAAACACTGTGAAGCTGGAGCACTTTCCTCTATGACTTAGTATGTTCACTGAGATAACATCTTATGATATTAGAAACACAAGCCAAGGAACCAAGGGATGAAAGTTGGCTTGGTCCCTCTTATAATCTCTCTAAATGATCCACTTGTGGAATTTGTCTTTTCCATCTATGCAACCTTAGGCCTGGTTGGTTTGCAGGTTCTATTTCCTAGAGAAGAAAACATGTACATGGAAGGGTGAGTAATTTTTTCCAATGGAACATAATTGATTCTGATTATTATGAGGCAATAACGTCATTACTACAAATAATAGCTGGGGATTATCCATATAGCTCAGTGGTTCACTATGGTGGCTTTGGTGTTTCCATGCTTGGCGAAAACTATGTAGGCCCACTTGCAGTAAACATAGCCTGCTGAGTGTACGGCAGTCACAAGACGAAATTTCTCAGGAAAAAAGATTTGTGTTACCCTAACAGAACACCTAGACCCACCAAAGTTCTTGCTGAGGGTAAGGAATATAGGAATGAATGGTGGAAATAGGAGTGATGAATGTGTTATGCATTTGGGACTAGTTTTAGGATCAAAGACTAACTTGTTTCACTGAACATTTCATTTTGAGTCTTTTGGGGGAGATTGAGCTTACCTCCATGCTAAAGGTTCTGTGACAATAATTGATGTCAAGCATGAACAGATCCACATGGCTCAAGGGGTGGACTGTGCTGGACTTCTCAGATTTATGTCTCAGATGACCTCCCCAAGCTTCAGCTGCACTGTTCATTTCTTGCTTTCTATCATAGGACTTTTTTGCTCTTGGCATGTGGGTTGCTTGAAGAGGCCTACTCAATCTTTGAAGCCTTGTTGAGACCCAGACTTATACTTTATATCCTTTGGTATAATCATTAAGCAACTGGGCTGTGGAGCTTCACTGTGTCTCTTGCCTCTAATTGGCAATTATGGGGAATAGTATGTTTCAGAACATCCAAGAAAAATCAAGTCTCCATCACCTATAAGGGTGAGCTTGATATGTCACCTAACTTACCTCTGCCTCCTTCCCTGTCTCACTCTTTCCAGGTTCTCACTTGGCTTGGCTCACCTCCTGTGTCTTTGTGTCTTCTGCTTTTGTGGTAATTAAACTAAAACAGATGGGTAGATTTGCAGTGGTCTAAGCTAGAGAGAGGGAACATTTCAAGCAGTGGATGTGACATTATAATTAAAATAAAGTCTCATGGGGGGGTCGGTATTAGGTTCTAAAATACGTTTCTTGAATGCTATACTGTCAATAGATTTCTTTTGTTGTTGTTGTTGTTTCTTTTGTTGTTCTCTCTCTCTCTCTTTTTATTTTTTGGTTGCTACAGTTTGACTAGGGCCAGGTTCAAGCCTGCCACCCTTGGTATATGGGGCTGGTGCCCTACTCCTATGAGCCACAGATGCCACCCAATAGATTTCTTTTTCTTTTTCCCTTTCTCCCCTCCACAAATTTTCATAAAGTCCCAGTTAGATCTTAGGCACTAGAGAATAAAATTTGGGGAGGACAAAGTCATGATCTTAGTGAGCTTATGAAGTCTTAGTACTGAGAATAAATTCATGGAATGTTGTGTATGTATGTACAAATACAGGCATACACACCCGCATGCACCCAGAGCTTAATAAATAAACTGAGAAATAAAGGGAATCATATTAGCAACGACTTACAGGTCTTCTCCCATCTGATCTTGGGTTCATATTAAAGGGCTAAGACAGCTGTGTGACAGCAAGAATTACTTGGCTGTTGCTAAATTGCTGTCACCAGAGAGATGGAAACACTGACGCACATATGAGTTTAGGTATTCCCCATTATCCCTGATGAGACACCTGAGGCCTAACAGTTCTCTCTGCCCTCCAAGCAGGCTCCATGCAATCCACTGTCCTTGCCTAGATTACTTTGTCTCATTATCCCCCCAAATGGGACCATGGTGCACAATCATCAGTTGCTTTTAAATAAACTAATGAGGAAATTACTCTTGCAATTTCATGTATCCTTCAGAGTCAGCAAATCCCTTGCAATCAATCAACAGCGTTAGGAACGAGGGTCAGATGCCCAGACATTTAGCCAGTGGGAAGAAGCATTTGATCCAATGAAGGGATTTCCTGGGGCATTGTGCCCATGTCAAAGCAGGTGAATATGTGTATGAATATGAATATGGCCTTCACACACATGTGTGGACACACAGACTTTGTCCTCTGGTCTAATGGGAAAGAGTACACTGATATGGAAAAGAGCCTGAGCATTGGGGCAAAAGTGCTTGGGTCTGAATAGTGGTCCAGCCCCGCAGTAGGTAACTTTGGGGATCATCTTAAATAAATCACTGGATGTTATGAGGATTAAAGGAAAAAGTGTTTATATAAAGACACATAATAAATGTTCATAAGTGATAAATATTGTAGCAACTGAACTACAATGCATTTTATATGGCATAGATGTCAGGAGATTAAAAAACAGATGTAGGGAGAAAGAGGAAGTCTTGGAGGAAACAGATTAAGTACACTGGCACAAGAGGGGGGCATTTCTAAACAAATAGACACCAGAGGTCTAGGGGAGAATCCTATCTGGTACCAAGGGTCAGGAAACCTGATTTTGTTTTGTTTCTCCTTTTTGTTTCATCACACCAATTGACAACATCTCTTGCACATTAGCAGGATTTCAGTTTTTCCTGAAAACAGAAGAATTGTCTCTGTTTTCTTTCTTTGCTTTTTCTTTTCTAGTCTGGTCCACTGAATTCTCCTCTCCTTAAAGGGCTGGTTCAAGTGTTTTGTTCTGAGAGTTATTTCCAAGCTTGTGGCTCTCAGGAGCATTTCCCTCTGACATCCAGGAGCAGCTGTGGCCTCCGCTACCATCCAGGCAGGCCTTATTTGGTGTACTTAGGTAAGGTACATAAATAAAGGAGGTCTCTCCAACCAGGCTGTAAGCAGATAGAGGGCTACATTTTGCTCATCTTAGCATCTTGTATGCTGACCTTCATGTCTAGTAAGGGCTTCATAAATAATTTATTTTGCTATTGATGATGATATCTCCAAGGTATATTGTCTTGCTAATAACACCCTTCAAAGCCTTCTCAATGAGCATTTCCATGGAGACGAGTGGAGGGCACACGTCTGCATTATTGCCTGTGCTTGATGTAATAAAATTTCTTAGTTTCCTATGGTACTTAATATGACTTATCTCTTTTCACATAGTATCTATAACAAAAACATTAATAATGGGCTCTTCAAACATCCCTGCAAGGTTAAAAAAAAGAGTTCTAGTATTCTAGTATTCCTATTGGATAGATAATAATAGCCAACATTTAATGAGAGTTTACTGTATTCTGAGCACCATTTTAAATGTTTTTTCACATACAAAATTATTTAATCTTTCTAACAATTTTATCAAGTGGGTATTATTATGATGAATTTTATTTTACAGAGAGAAGAGGAAGTAAGATATGGGAGGTGGATTATATTTTGTACATAAGTATTTGCCTCCTTCTGTGTTAGAGAATTGAGGACCCCTTCACTATGATTTGCTATTTTTCTTATAGTAGGAACATTTCATCATATGCCTCATAATGACGTTTCAGGCAATGGCAAACTACATATTTGCCAGTGACCCCATAAGATTGTAGCTGAGAAACTGCCATCATTTAGCCATTGTAATGTGGTTGCATAGCACATTAATCATGCGTTTTGGTCACACTGGCTTAAATAAACCCACTGTGCTGTCAGTTGTGTCAAAGCCTAGCATATACAGCTATGTACAGTATACAATACCTGATAATGATAATACTGGCATTATTGATTTATTTGTTTACTATGCCATACTTTTATAATTATTTTAAAATGTATTCCTTCTATTTGCAAAAACTAAAGTTGACTGTAAAGCAGCCTCAGAAAGACCCTTGGGATGTATTCTAGAAGAAGGCATTGTTATCATAGGAGATGACGGCTCCATGCGTGTTACTGCCCCTGAAGACCTTCCAGTGGGACAAGATATGGAGATGGAAGACAGTGACACTGATGATCCTGACCCTGTGTGTGTCTTAGTGTTTAACACAAAAGTATTATATAAAAAGTAAAAAAAAGAAAAAATTTAAAAAAATTAAAATGAAAAATATTATAGACTAAACAATATAAAGCAAAAAATATTTTTGTACAGTTGTGCAATGTGTTTGTGTTTTAAATTAAGCATTATTATAAAAGGTTAAAAAATTAAAATAAAAAAGTTGCAGTAATTTATTATAAAAGAAAACATTTTTATAAATTTAGTGTTTCCTAAGTGTCCAGTGTTGATAAAGTCTATAGTGATGAGGGGTAATATCCTAGTGGACCTTCACACTCAATCACCACTTACTCACTGACTCCCCAAGAGCAACGTTTAGTCCTTCCAGACACTTCTAATCTTCTACACCTGTGTCTGTCAACCTCTTTTTATCTCATGGTGCACTTGAACCCATAGTTAAACTTCCATGGCACACTTCAATTATGTTGATCAAAAAAATAAGAGAATAAAAAAAATACTTAGTTACTTTGAACTTCTTTTGAAAGTAATTTAATTAATGATTTTTACAAATTTTCACAGCATATTTAAGATCCTCTTATGGCACACCAGATGAAAATCACTGTTCTATATTACCGTATTTTACTGTTCCCTTTCTATACTTAGATATACTGGCTGGCCATAAAGTTTGTGTGTGATTTAACTTTATTGCCACCCTGTACTTAACACAGTGTGATAATTGCTTATGACATTAAGTAGAGTAACATTTCACATAGGTTTGTAGCCTAGGAGTTAAGGTTCTGCTTTATAGCCTAGGAGTGTACTAGGTACATCAGTGGGCCCCAATCTTTTTAGACCCAGGGACCAGATTCATAGAAGACAGGGAGGAGGAGTATGTGGATGGGGTTCTGACAGGAGGTAGAGCCCAGGTTGTGTTGCAAGGGATGAGCAGCAGCTGTAAATAGAGACAAAGTTTCGCTTGTCTGCCTCTTATCTCCTGATATGTGACCTGATACCTAACGGCCCACAGATTGTCCTGGTCCCTGACTGGGAGTTGGGGACCATAAGGGCACATCATTTAGGTTTGGTAAGTACACTCTATGATGTTTTCTAGGGTTGTGTAAGTGCATTGTATGATGTTCACATAATGATGGTATTATCTAATGAAGCATTTCCCAGAATGTGTCCTTGGTATTAAGTAACATGCTGTCATACTTCTTTGCACAGAGGTTTTGTTGCTTAAGCCAATGAAATGTGAGTGGAAGAGAGACAATATGTCCATTTTAATCAAATGCTGTCAAGAGCCATCACATGGCTGCCGGCTGCTTTCTTATACCTTTGCTATGAGGCCAAGAGATAGGCTCTACCTTGGGTAAATCCCTCATTGAGGAAGGCATGTGAACCTGAGCTCAGAGCCTCAGAACTACTGCTGATCCATAGCCACAGTACAATGTGAGTGAGAAATAAACCTTGATTGTAATAAGCACTGAGATTTTATTGCTGTTGTTATTCAGCATAACCAAGTATAAGTCTGTCAAATACAAAAACTCCAAGTAGCTTGCTTAAGGTTACATGGCTAGTAGGTAGCAAAGCTCAGATTCTAAATTAAGCAATCTGCCTTGTAAAGCCAAATATTTAACTATATCACACTGCTTCATAACAGATAAAGACACTGAGGCCCAGAGAGGAAACCACCTTAGTTTGTCTCAATTTAGCATAGAAACACCTTGGGACTAGTGTCCTGAGTGCTTTCCATGACACATTCAGGTTTTTGGCTTGAAGGACTCTTCTGCAATGCTTGGAAGGAAGTACCCTGGGAAAGTTTTGAATTCATTCCCATGCTCTGCAGCCCAGCTGCAAAACCTTTTTCTGAGGTGGAGCTGTAGCTGGCTGCACCACTCTCTTCAACATTCAGGCCTTGTCTCTGCGGCCGTCCTCTTTCTTGGAGATTATTTATGAGGGCTGAAGGAAGAGGGGGGCTGTGCACAGTTATTTGTTTTCTGTGAAGCTAGGGGATTGGAAATGTTTTAGAAACATAACTGGTTGACACAAAGGATAAAATGTTAAACATACAGAACCCAACATGTCCTCTCTCGGGACCCCTGTCTAGCTAGCAGCAGGATTCACTCCGACAGTGTACTGCAGACTGAATGAGGAAAAGACAACCTTGTTCAAACAAAGCCCTGAATACAATGGCTCTGAAGGCTTCAAACTTAGTTCTGTGAGGGTGTTCAAGAGAAAATGCAGTTTGAGTGGTAGTCTTGCCCAATGCAGAGATGGAATCTGCTGGTCTGCAGCCAGAACGGGTGAGGAATGAGCGCAGGTGTTTCTTCCCGGATTGTCTGCATATATGACCACAGCTGCAGATTAGGGAGGATGCTGTGTTGAGAAATACCCACCTGCCTGTACACCCATCACACACGAATAGCCACACATTTCAGGATAACACGATATGGAAAATAACTACAGCAACGATTTGCTTCAAAGCACTTTCACATTTTCATTCTTTTGAGATGCTTAACACAAGGGCAAGATCTGATAGTATTAGTTGACTTTTAATACTATTGGCTAGTAGGTTGCAGATTCAGAGAGCAGGATGACTCCTTAACTATCCCATCTTTAACAGTAGAGATTTGGATCAGATGATATTTGTGGCCCAGAAATGTTCAATGGATTTCCTTGAGAATATTTTATCAAGTCAACGGCAAGTTGGGACCAGTGTGAAAACTCCAAGGGCAATGAACCTTCTCAGACATATCTGTGCTTCTAAGAAAGTAAACTGGATGCCTTGCCCTGTTGGGCAAGGAAAACTCACATACCACAAATGGAAAGAAAACCACTTTGCATCCTGAGGTAAACTCAGAAAGCAAGAACGCTCTGTCTGGAATTGGTCCCCCAAATAAAGGAAGCCTGATCTCTAGTTAGTTGTTAACTAATGAGAACAACTATTTGCCTGAACTTTACAAATGCTCCTTCTGTGGCCACATGCCAACCTCTGCTTTAGAATAATCATGGGAAAAAACTGATGTTTTCCCACCCCTGACAGACTTGCTGTGCTTGTGCATGTCAGGTCAGGTCTTCCAAGAAGCAGATGTAAACATAGGATTAGAAGTGCTCAGGCTTTCTTGGGCTTGATGCTGGGACAGGATAAAGGGAACAGAGTGGAAGGAATCAAGGAGAATGTTGGGATGACCATACAGATGTGGTAATGGTAGAGGTGGTTGGGGGGGGTTGTGGTGGTGGTGGTTGGGGGGATAGGCTTCACCTTCACCCCCAGGGGTGGGGCCTACAATGCAGGAAGGGTGAATAGCTAGAAAGAGCCTCATATTTCTGTGTAGTTCTGCAAAAGCCTTTGCCAGGTGGATGGGGCAAAGGTGCCCAGCAGGGAAATTCCACAGACAGGAATTTCCCATTTCTAGCACCTTGTGGTGCTTGCTGATTGGCAAAGAGCAGCATGGCCTGGTGTGATCACCACTATGGATTCCCAGATGCACCACTGGCTCCTGTTCCTTGCCATAGGTTCTTTGGAACATCTATATTTCCAGCAGTAATTTCTCTAGTAGGGAAGTAGCTTCTTTGGAACATCTGTGTTCCCTACAGTAGGTTCTCTAGAGGGGAGATTGAGCCTCCAAAATTTGATAACGTCAAATTTTTTTTCTCCTTAAAACCCATCACAACCTCTATTGGAGTATCTAGTTCTTCAGAAGTCTGCAGTTCCTTGCAGAACACTGCATGGAAGAGTGATGTAATATCCTTCAATACTTTAGGCCCTGAGTAATAGTTAAAAATAATTTATTAAATGCTTATTAAGTATTAGCAGTTGTAGATGCTAGGAATGGTGGTGAATAAAGCATAAAATTCTTCCTGTCATGTAAATCCATGATCTATTTTGAATTAACTTTGTATATTGTGTAATGTCTCTGTTGGAGTTTATCTTTTTGGCTAAGGATGTCAATTGTTCCACAGTATCATTTATTGAAAAGACTATCTTTCTTCCACTTAATTTCTTCTATGGCATTTGTCAAAAATCAGTTTGGCCTACTTGGGTCTTTCATGTTCTTCTACAAATTTTTTTTTTTTTAGTTATTTCTAGTCTTTAAATACTTGCCCCAACAAGAAGGGGATTAGACCTATTAACTGCAAAAAGGGAGGCATCTGTTTATTTTTTCAGGAGAAATGCTACTTTTATGCCAACAGATCTGAGATCGTGCAAAACAAGATCAAAACACTCCAAGAAGATCTAGAAAAGAGAAAAGAAATTTTAGAAAATCCCCTGTGGATGGGTACATGGTTTTTTACCCTACCTTCTTCCCCTGCTACCCTTATTTACCCTTCACCTTTGGGCCCTATATCCTTAAAAAAGGTTAGAGGCAGTTAAATCAGGTTGAGGTCCGATATCACTGGCTCATTAACCAAGAATCTAACTATTATTCTTCACCACCCTCCATAGCACCAATGATGGGTAAGATTTCCTAAACTGGGACAACCTAAGACAGGATATGGAGAGGCTGCACGGTGTATTACATTCATAGTACCCAAAGACGGGTAAGATCACTCTGCGTTCAGTCAACCTAAGACAGGGACCAAACCATTGATGTTTGTATCCCCATGATGGGTAAGACTAAAACTGCAAGAGCAGGCAACCTAAGACAGGGGCTATGTTTTTCC
>CAUYPK010104097.1:0-62006 GCA_963574355.1 Loris lydekkerianus | reverse complement strand
CAACATGGCGCTTTGGGAGGGGGCCTTCGCCACGCAAACCCCCCCAATTTTTCTTATATTAGTGATTTTTTTTTTTTTAGTTTTTTTTTTTTTTTTTTTTTTTTTGCTGCAGTTTTTGCAGTTTTTGGCATGGGCTGGCTTTGAACCCTCCACCTCCATATGGGGCCGGCACCCCACCCCTTTGAGCCACAGGCACAGCCCCCACAGGCACAGCCGTCCGAGTTTTTTATTTCACCTCCTCTGTTTCAGATTGAACTGAAGAAACCACCAACCGTAAATGTCAGTGGTGCAGGCAAAGCAAACAGTGGAAAAAGCCTGGTTTTCTAACCATAGAACAAGGAAAAGAGCAGCCTGGAAAGTTATGTTTAAAATATGCATAGATAAGAAAATAATCACTCTTCTCTAGCCAACCACTTCAGACAAAACTGTGGATCCCATTCCCACTCACACAGAGCTACAAGGAAACACGCCTAAATTGCTGCTGGAGTGATGTCAGGAAGACCAAGTAGGGAGGTGGGACTTTTATTCTTTCCACCCACTGAAGAAGTCCTTCTGTCCCCCTCAGTGAGGAGATGGGAATCCTACCTGAGGTCAACATTACCCAGGCAGCCCCTCACTCCCTGCCAGGGAAAACCTAGTACAGTCAAGTCATTTGTCACCCTCCAGCAGTAATGAGGCCACCTGCACTGCTCTGTCTAGGGAGAAAGCCATGGAACTGAAACTCCGCAGGGAGGCTCCTTGGAAGTCAAGGAAGGCTACATTGATAATTCGGACTTCTGCCATAATCTGGCAGTAAATGAGACAGCACGTCTTTCTCTTGCCTAAAGGGTCATACAAAGCAAGCTAGAAATGAAGAATTAAATGAGATCCAGAGGCCCTGAATGCAACCAATCTTTCCATATTTGCATAGAAATAGCTCAGAAACCAAGAACCAGGAAATGTTTCAAAATGAATGAAAAACACAATAGAGGCCAACTGCCGTATGACAGATACTAGAACTACAGCTGCAAGGACTGTAAACCATGAGGAAAAATGCTTCAATGAGCAGTTTTATACCCTTAAGATAATAAGAAAAGATGAAGTTTCATTCAATAAAAATACAGAAAATCTCAGAAAAGGAACAGAAGATACCAAAAAAAAAAAAAAAAAAAAAAAAAAACTGAATGGAAATTTTAAATCTGAAAAATACATAAACAGAAAGAAAAAGCTAAATCAGTTTGCTTGTGAGCTTAATGCATACATAGAGAAAAGAATCAGTGAACTGAAAAATAGAATTGACAAACATTAATAATAGAGGCAATAGACTAAAGACAATAAACAGAGCTACAAGGACTTGGTGAACACACAAAAATAAACCCATTAATAAATCCTTTAAATGGGCTGGGCATGGTGGCTCATGCCTGTAATCTTAGCACTCTAGGAGGTGGAGGTAAGTGGATTGCCTGAGCTCACGTGTTGGAGACCAGACTGAGCAAAAGCAAGACTTTTGCTCTACTAAAGACTCTACTAAAAATAGAAAAATTGAGGCTAGATGATGACTTGAGCCTGAGTTGGAAGTTGCTGTGAGCTGTGACAGCACAGTACTCTACCCAGGGCAACAGCTTGAGACTCTGTCTCAAAAAAAAAAAGGAAATCCATTAAATGAATGGTCTAAATACACTAATTAAAAGACAGATTGATTTTTTTTTTAAAGTTATTGGACTACATACATTTTGTTTTGTCTTCAAAAACTCACTTCAGACATAGTGACATAGGTAAGTTTAAAATAAAAATATTGGAAAAGCTAGATTATGTAAAAATTGATCAGAGGAAAGTAGAAGTAGCTATATTATCAGATAAGTAACCTTCAAAATACATACATGTGAAAGAAAGAAACATTATGACATTATACCCTGATAAAAATGCCATTACTCCAGGAAAATAAAACAATCCTAAGTGTATGAATGCCAAGTAATAGCTGCAAATGTGGCAAGTACAACTCAATAGACCTGAAAAAATAACTAAATCCACAAGTATGTTAAATAGTTGTAGATTTAATATCCCTTTCCTTGAAATTGATGGAACACACCAATAACAGAAAAATAATGGGAAAAATCTCCAAATAATTGCAGACTAAAAATGAACTCCTAAATAATGCATAGGCCAATGAAGAAGTTTCAAAATAATTTCTTTTAATTATATTACATTGCTGGGGGGGACTGCAAACTAATACAACCTTTTTGGAAGGAAGTATGGAGAATCCTCAAACTAGACCTCCCATTTGATCCTATAATCCCATTACTGGGCATCTACCCAGAAGGAAAAAAAAAAAAATCATTTTATCACAAGGACATTTGACCTTGATTGTTTACTCACAGCTCAATTTACAACTGCTAAAATGTAGAAACAACCTAAATGCCCACCAATCCAGGAAAGAATTAATAAGCTGCAGTATATGTATACCATGGAATACTATTCAGCCACTAAGAAAAGATCTTTTGTATTAACCTTGATGGAGTTGAAACATATTCTTCTTAGCAAAGCATCACAAGAATAGAGAAGCAAGAATCCAATGTACTCAATTCTGATATGAGGACAATTGATGCTAGCACATGGTGGGGGGAGGTGTAAAGAAATGGGGGAGCAGAGAGAGGGAAAGAGAGAGGAGTTGGGGGGGATCATGGTGTGTGACACACCTCTTGGGGGTGGGACACAATTATAAGTGGGACTTTACCTAACAAATGCAAGCAGTATAATCTGGTTCTTTTTACCCTCAATGATTCCCCAACAATAAAAATAAATTATGTTACATTGTACTGAATGAAAATGCACATAGTAAAATTTTTGAGATATAGCTAAAAGAATTTTGACACAGAAATTTGTAGCACTAAATGCAAACATTTCTAGAGAAAAAATTTCAAGGTAATAATCAGTGTTCTCATCTCATTTCCTCCACCAAAAGAAAGCAAAATAAACACAAAACAAGCAAAAGGAAGGAAATAATATAATAGCAGACCTCAATGGAATTGAAAGCAAAAAAAAAAAAAAAAAAAAAAACAGTGTATGAATGAAGCAAAGAGCTGATTCTTTGAAGAGATCAATAAAATTGACACAGCTGCTCGGGAGGCTGAGGCAAGAGAATTGCCTAAGCCCAGGAGTCTGAGGTTGCTGTGAGCTGTGACGCCACAGCACTCTACCGAGGGCGATAGAGTAAGCCTCTGTCTCAAAAATAAAGACATAAATAAATAAATAAATAAATAAATAAATAAAACAAAATTGACAAAACTTTAGCAAGGATGACAAGGAATGATGGAAGACAAAAACTGCTAACATGGAGAATGAAACATAAAATGTCACTACAGACCCTGCAGACATCAAAAGGATACATAAATTTGACAACATACATGAAAAGAGCACTTAAAATATTAACCATGATTCATCTAATAAGAAATATCTAATTTAAATATTCTTTCAAATGTTAAGAGACACTAATTCTCAGTTTAAGAATACCTCAAAAATACCAATATATTTCTATTTCTATTACAAACAATTACATTGGAGAATTCTGTGAAACATTTAAAGAAGAATTAATACCAATTTCACACAATCTCTTCAAGAAAACAGAAGAGATAGGAACTGTTTCCAATTCATCTTATGAATCTATTATTAGTCTAATACTAAAATCAGAAAAATGTAGTTCACAATTTTATGAATTATCATATAGCTGCAGTAATCGAGAGTATGTGATATAGTTAGAGGCGTAGATGTATATATCAATAAAAGAGAATATAAGAACCCAGAAACAAGCTGAACAAATAAGTCAAAATAATTTCTTTTTTTTCCTTTTTTTTTCTGTTGCTCTGGGTAAAGTGCCATAGCTCACGGCAACATCTCACTCTTGCCTCAGTCATTTGCATTTTAGCCTTCTTGACAATAAATTTTTAGAATTCATTTACAATAGCATCAAAAAGAATGAAATACTTAAGAACAATTATAACCAAGAAAGTGAAAGCTCTGCACATGGAATAGAATAAAACATTGATGAAAGAATCTGAAGAAAATGCAATCCCATAGCAAGATATCTTATATTCATAAATTGGACAAATTAATATTGTTAAAATGTACAAACTACCCAATCTGTAAAGTCAATGAAATCTCTATCAAGATTCCAATTACATTTTTCATAGAAGTAAAAAAAATTCTAAAATTTTTGCAGAACCACAAAACACACAATTGTCAAACTTTTCCTCAGAAATAAAACCAAATATGTAGGCAAAACAGTTTATGATTTCAAATTATATTTTAAAGCTCTAGTAAGCCAAACAATATGACATTGGCATAAAAACAGAGTACTAATGGAACCTAATAGATAGTTTAAAAACATATGGGGAACTAATTTTCAACATAACCTCCAAGAAGATCAAGGAGGAGGAATAATGTCTTTAATTGGTGATGTTCTGCAAACTGAGTAGTTACAACAAAAGAATAAAACTGGAACATTATATTGCAGCATACACAAGAACAAATTCAAAGTGAATTAATGACCTAAATATAAGATTGGAAACTGAAAAATTCCTAGAAGAAAGTTCAGGGAAGAGTGATATTGGCAATATCTTTTTGGAAAAATCAGGCAATAAAAATAAAATTAAAAAGTGGGACTACACAAACTATAAAGTTCTACATGGTGAAAGAAACGATCAACAAAATGAACAGGCATTGTATGGATTGGCAGAACATCTTTCCAGGCTTTCTAAGATAGGGTAATAGCCAAAATATATAAGGAATTTACATAACTTAATAGCAAAATAAACAGCCAAACAACCAGCTTAAATAATGGCCAAAGAAGGGGCAGCGCTGTGGCTCAAGGAGTAGGGTGCTGGCCCCATATACCGGGGGTGGTGAGTTCTAACGCAGCCCTGGCCAAAACTGCCAAAAAAAAGCCAAAGAATATGAATAGACATATTTGGAAAAAAGACAAAGCTAATCAACAGATATATGAAAAGGGCCTCAGCATCACTAATTATCAGGTGCTTGCAATTTAAAAAAACACACACACACACACACACACAATAAAATATCACTTTACCCATTAGGATGGATATTATGAAAAAAATGAAGAGATTATAAGTGTTGGTGTGGTGTGGGTCTGTAAAATGAGAACACTTCTACACTGTTTGTGGTAAAGTAGATAGAGCCCTCACAGAAAACAGAATGGAAATTCCTTAACATATTAAAATAAAACTATCATATGTCTCAGCAATCCTTCTTCTGGGTATATACCTAAAGTAAATGATACTAACATCTCTTAAAGATATCTTTATTCTCATGTACATTGCAATATTATTCACAATAGCCAAATATGGTAACAACCCAAGTGTCCATTGAAGGATAAATGTATAAAGAAATTGTGAAATATATGTACACACACACAATGGGGTATCACTCAGCCTTTAAAAAGGAGATACCTTCCATTTGTTACACCAAGAATGAACCTAGAAGACATTATACTAAATGAAATAGAATAGACATAGAAAGAACAGTACTGTGTTATCAAAAAATAAAAATGGTGAATACATAGAAATAGAAAGTAGAACCAGGAAAGTGAAGGGGAAGAAGTGGGTAGAAGTTAATCAAGGGGTAGAAATTTTCAGTTTTATAGGGAGTAAATCTAGAGAGAGAAAGTACAGTATAAAATCTATAGTTAATACTATATATTGAAAAATTTGCTAAGAGAGTAGATTTTAGGAATGCTTACCATACAAATAGGTGAGTATAATATAGGCTAGGATAATTTGTTCAGCTGTAGGTATAATTTCACTGTATACATATGCACATCCACACATCATATTGTACACTTTTAATATACACATATAAATTATTTTATTTTATTTTTTATTTTATTTTTTTGAGAATGCAGAACCCAGAAAGGTAGATTTCAAGTTGCACATGGTTAGTTAGCAAACAGTTGTCACAAAGGTGGCTTGGTGGACCCAAACTGCATACCTGTTCTTCTACAGTGCAGAGCTATTCCTGAGAAGTAGCTGCCGAGCCAGGGTTTTATCCCAGCACTGTTTTTTTTGTTTGTTTGTTTTGTTTTTGTTTTTGGTTTTTTTAGCTAAATATTTATTTTTTTTTTATTTTTACATATACATGTGTTTATTAGATTTCCATTTTTTTGGCCTTGGCAAAATTAAAAAGGCTTAAATTTTAATAACAGTAACAATGTTTAAGGACTAGAAACAAAAACCTCATAAAGAACAAATGAACATAAATCATTCAGAAAAGGAATCAGACATTTGCTACATTAAAATATTAAGCAATAATAATAAAGCAAAGAATGTAACATTCACATTGTCAAATAAGAGTGTGTATGTTATAGAGTGCTTTGACTCAGGTTCAGTATGGAGTCATCAGTTAACTTCTTATTTTTTTTAAGTCTCAAAAAATAGGTAACTAATATTTACAAATAAAAGTAACAGATAATTTTGAAAAACAGATCATACCAAAACAGATAATACCAAATAGACAACAGAAAAAAGAAGAAATACTTCAAAATCATTCTACTTCATCTTGGTATACCTGATATTAAAATTGAAGAAAATATATTTTTATAAAGGGAAAATTACAAACATATGTCACTTATAAATGAGGATGCAATATCCTAAACAACATATTAACAAGTTTAATTAAAAATTAATGATTAAATGATGTACTTGGTCAAAATTAAATTCAATTTATGTCAGAATTAGTCACTATTCAATTCACAGGGATCAATCCCTCAGTCATTTCTGATTGAGATTTTACCTTTGTATTAGTAGTTAGTCTAGCTAAAGGTTTATCTATTTTATTTATTTTTTCAAAAAACAGCTCCTTGTTTTATTAATTTTCTGAAATGATTATTTCATTAATCTCTGATTTAATTTTGGATGTTTCTTTTCTTCTGCTGGGTTTAGGCTTAGATTGTTATTTTTCCAATTCCATCAGATGGCTTGTGAGTTTGTTGATGCGCTCTCTTTCTGGTTTTTTGAATGTAGGCTTCTAAAGAGATAAATTTTCCTCTCAGGACTGCTTTTGCTGTATCCCATAGGTTTTAGTAACTTGTGTCTTCATTGTTGTTATATTCAAGGAAGTTAATGATTTCCTTTTTTATTTCTTCCCACACTCAACCGTCATTCAGCATAAGGTTGTTTAACTTCCATGCCTTTGTGTAAGGTTGAGCATTCTCACTGGAGTTGATTTCCACTTTTAGTGCATTGTGGTCTGAAAAGCTGCAAGGTAGAATTTCAATTCTTTTGATTCTGTTGAGGTTTGTTTTGTGTCCTGGAATATGATGAATTTTGAAGAAAGTTCCATGGGATAATGAGAAGAATGTATATTCTTTATCTTTGGGATGGAGTGTTCTATATATGTCTATCAAGCACAGCTGTTCTAGGGTTGCATTTAAATCTCTAACATCTTTGTTTAATTTCTGTATAGAGGATCTGTCCAGCTCTGGGAGAGGTGTTGAAGTCCCCTGTTATTATGGTGTTATAGGATATCATATTGCTCAAATTAAGCAAGGTCTGTTTCAAGAATCTGGGTGCATTTAAATTGGGTGCATAAATATTTAGAAATGAAATGTCTTTTTGTTGTATTTTTCCCTTGACCAATATGAAGTGAGCATCATTGTCTTTTTTTACTTTAGTTGCTTGAAATCCACATGTATCTGAAAATAAGATTGCAACCCCTCTTTTCTTCTGAATTCCGTTTGCCTGAAAAAATGACTTTAAACCTTTAACTGAGTTTTAATTTGTCTTTTAACGTGAGGTGTGTTTCGTACAGACAGCAAATAGATGACTTGTGTTCTTTAATCCAATCAGCCAATCCATGCCTCCTCAGTGGGGAATTCAAGCCTTTGACATTTATTGAGATAATTGATAAGTGTGGCAGCATTCTATTCACCTTTTTTTTGAAAGTTCATTGCTTAGTTTTGTCTTTTGCATCATTGTGGAAACTAGGTTCTGTCCTTTAATTTCTGGGTGTTTACTTTGCTGAAGGTCCATTATGATGGTCACTGTGTAGAACACATTGAAATATTCCCTGTAAAGCTGGTCTTGTTGTGGCAAATTTCCTCAATGTTTGCATATCAATAAAATATTTGATTTCTCCATCAATTTTGAAGCTTAGCTTAGCAGGATATAGAATTCTGGGCTGAAAGTTGTTCTGTTTAAGTAGATTAAAGACAGATGACCATTGTCTTTTGGCTTGAAAAGTTTCATTAGAGAAGTCTGCGGTCACCCTGATGGATTTGCCCCGTAGGTCAATTGGCACTTAGTCCTGGCAGCTTGCAAAATTTTTACTTTTGTCTTGATTATATATAGATTCATCACAATGTGCTTTGGAGAAGCTCTATTTGACTTGAGGTGACCAGGGGACCCATATTCCTCTGAAAGAAGTATGTCAGATTCTTTGATGATATTTGGGAAATTTTCATTTATAATATTCTCTAGAATGGCTTCCATTCCTCTGGGGCATTCTTCTTCTCCTTCTGGGATACCTATAACACATATGTTTGAACACTTCATAGAGTCCCATAATTCTGTTAGTGAATATTTTGCTTTCTCTCTGCTCTTTTCTGCCTCTTTAACTATCTGATTTATCTCAAGAGCTTTATCCTCTACCTCTGATATTCTTTCTCCTACATGGTGTAATCTATTTTTACTTTCTAATGCATCCTTAAATTCCCTAATTGACTGCTTCAGTTCCTTTAGCTCTGCTATATCCTTTCTATATTCTTTGTATCGTTCATCTCTTATTTGATTCTGTTTTTGGATTTCCTTTTGGTTATTTTCCTCTTTCTCAGCAATTTCCTTCACTGTTTTCATCATCTGTATTTAAAATTTCCCTTCTGTCATTTCTAACCTTTCTTTATAGGAGGAATCCTCTACTGTAGCTACCTTGCCATCCCTAGAAGGGGTTACTATAATCATGTTACCAGGATTTTTCTGCTGATTCTTCTTCATGAGTGCTTTCTTGAATCTGTTTTCTTTCTCTAATTCTCCTTTCATTTCTTTTTACTCTTTACCGTTTCAATGAGATCCTTTGGTATGGAACCAGAAGGATGAGAAAATTGAAGAGCCAGAAGGGAAAAAAGATTTTAAGAGAAAGAAAAAAGAGAAAGAAGAGAGGGTGAATAAAAGAAAATATTGACAAAAAGAAGAAAGGCACTGAAAGAAAGAAACAGGAGTAATGTAGGTGTATAGTAGAGTACTATAACCCAACCTTGAAGACCCCCCACCTCTGGGAGTGCTGGGTTGGGTGATTCCCTTGAGGTCAACATCTCTGTGCCAGCTGGATCAGACACAGTACCCCACCACCACCAGGTAGAGAGGAAAGCCAAAAATACTATAAATCACACCAAAGCAAACAAGAAGAACACTTATGGGATGACATTGGGAGAAAAAAACAAATAATAGGGGCAGAAACACTGGCAAAAATGAAATTCTAATTGTTAAAGAAGGCAAAAAAGAAAGATTAAGCTAGAATAGTGAAAAAAAAAAAAGAAAAGAAAAAGGGGGGGAAAAAACCCCCAAGAAAAATGCCAAGAAAAAATGTTGAAGTTAAGAAAGAAAGAAACAAACAAAAACCCCCCAAAACCCAAAACCCCCAAATCAAATAACTAAACAGTAAATATACCTTTCTGAATATTGTCCAGGCAACAGGTCATCTTGTAAGGTATAAGATGTTAATAACAATGTTGGTACAGCTGTACGAGATGGAGACTGGAGGCCAATGCTGATCTCTCAGACCCCGCAGGGTTGGGAGCCCAAGTCTTCTCAGCCCACTTAAAAAACACTCTAAAATATGAACCTTGGCTGAGCAGAAACTTTCCAAGGAAGGCACTTATCCCTGGGATTTCTCCTGGTGTGGCTACCTACTTATCAAGTGCACCAAGTCCAGACTCCAACTATGCCCCTGAGGGCCAAGGCTGTTAATCTGCCACACTTGGATCTCCACACTTCCCCAGTGTCTCAGTGCCTTCCTTAGAACAGCTCAGTCACTAGATTACTCACCCAAGGTCACCTGGTTGATCTCCACACTGCAACACCCAGAGGCAGCTCTCCCACAGCAGCTGTGCGGGCAGCTCACAGCTGAATGATACTAGCTCCTTATGGGCTCAGGAGCTCAGACGGGGCCTTCAGACAACACCTAAAGTCATCTGCACACACCAGCCCAAGATATCCCAAGGCAGTTCAGTCAAATGCCCAAGTCTAAGAAAACCAAAATAGCCCACAGGTAAGGCTTTTCTTGCTTGTAGTCTCGCTGTTGTTATGGGTGCAGCTGCAGGCAACCTCTGACTGAACAAATGCACGTACCACTTGCCAGTTTTCCACTGCTTCTGGTCCTCCTTGTGAGGTCCAGAAGTCGCTCCTGGCTTCCTGTGTCACCAAAGGGAAGCCTCTGGGCAAAACCCACCTGCCAGAGATGCCTGGAGTCTTCTCTTGCCACTCTCACTGCACCTGGCTGCACAGAAGCTGTTACTCAGCTGCCATCTTTTTTAGGTCAAATTATTATTCTTTTTATTTTAATAAAAGGGAGTAGAAGTCAGTTTTTTTGTTTTGTTTGCTTGTTTTTTGCATAATCTTTCATCATAGTAAAATATGCTATTCCATATGTTCCTGCATACCGACAGATTAGCTGACACTAGTGTGAGAACATGCAGTATTTGGTTTTCCATTCCTGGATTACTTAACTTAGGATAATGGCCTCCAACTTCTTCCAAGTTGCTGCAAAACAATGATTTCATTATTGTTTATGGTTGAGTACTATTCCATTGTACTCATGTTTGTTCAGTCTGATGGTAGGTCTGGGTTTGTCACACATGACCTTTTTGTTTAGGTACATTACTCTATACCTCATCTATGGAGGCATGTTGAATTTGTCAGATGCTTTTTTGCATCTTTGGCGATAGTCATATGGATTTCTCTTTCCATTTCTCAATAAAGTCCATCACCTTTACTGATTTGCATGCAGTGACCCATCTGTGCATCTCTGGGATAAATTCCATGCGATTGTGGTGAATAATTCTGTTAAAGTGCTGTTGCATTTTGCTTGTTAGTGTACTGATGAGGACTTTTGCATCTATGTTCATCAGGGATATTGGCCTGCAATTTCCTTTCCTGGACTGTCCTTGTTTTACTTTGTCTTCAGGTAATTCTGGTCTCATAAAATGAGTTTGGAAGTGTTCCTTCTTCTTCAATTTTTGGAAGAATTTGAGAAAGACTGGTGTTAATTATTTAAGTGTTTGATGGAATTCATCCATGAATCCATCAGATCTTGGGCTTTTCTTGGGGGAGGGGAAATATTTGATTATAGATTCCATCTCTTTGCTCATTAATGGTGTGCTCATATCTTCCATTCCTTCTTGAGTAAGTCTTGGTATTTTATATATTTCTAAGACTTTTTAAATTTCTTTTAGGTTATCCAATTTGTTGTCACACAAATGTTCACAGCATTGTCTTATGATCAGTTGTACTTCTGTGTTATCAGACGCAATGTCTCTTCTTTTATGTACAATTTTTTTTATTTAAATCTTCCTTCCCTTTTCTTTAGTGTAGCTAAAAGTTTCTCAATTTTGTCTTGTGTGGTCTATGAAAATTAGGTCAAGTTAAGGATGTGGTCAGTGCAGGGAGGTGGTCAGCCATGGAGGTTCTACTGTATTTATAATTGTTATTTTCTGTTATAAATTCACCATTGTATCACCATATAATGACTTTCTTTGTCTTCTTTGACAGTTTTTTATTAAAAAAACCCATCTTCTCTGTTGTAAGTATAGCCACTCCTGCTTTTTTTTAATTTCCATGGAATATCTTTTAATTATTTTCAGTCCGTGTGTGTGTTCTTAAGCAACAGAGAGTCTCTTATATGCAGCAGATATTTATATCTGAATTTTATCCAGTCTATGACTTTGTGTCTTTTGTTTGGATAATTTAATCCATTTACATTTAAAGTAATTATTGTTAGCTAAGGAGTTACTACTGACATTTTATTCAGTGTTTTCTAAATTTTCAGTTGTTCTTTTCTTCATTTTTTTTGTTGTCTTACCTTATGATGTGATACTTAATCATATAATTTTATAGTCCTATGTGTTGATTAATTTCTGTTTATCCTTAGTGTATCTAACATAGGCTTTTCCTTTGTGTTTATCATACAGCTTACATAAGAATTTGTTTGGGTGGAGGGAGGGTGATGGGTTGGGCCACATCTATGGTGCACATTCTTATCTATAATAATAATAATAATAATGCAAAAAAAGTAAAAAAAAAAAAAAAACATTTGGGTTTCGGCAAAAAAAAAAAAATAAATAAATTAAAAAAAAAAAAAAAAAAAGTTTGAGGACCTCTGTGTCTGTTCTGAGTCAGTCCCTTTTTTCACCATATGTTGTATGACACAGCTGAGCCTTCCTTAACCTGAAATTTAATTTTTTTCTTTCTTCTTTTCTTTTTTAACGTGCCTTTAACATCCTCGGATCAACCTGGAATTTTGACAAGGGACATTGAAGTCCAGCTGATGAGACCACCACTGGTCAACCTCACCCTTCTCCCTGTCCCGCCTGTCTTCTCTCTTTGTTTTCCTTCTCCACCAACCATTGCATAGGGGAGGGGAGGAGTGCGGCTCACCCAGGAATCTGCTGGGGTATGACGGATGCTAATCACAGCGGTCAATCCGTGGTCAGGGGATCCACCTGGCACAGTCAGTATTCCTGGCCCCATCTAGTGTCCTTAGTACAGCTGTCTTCTGCTCGTTGTCCTCCAGTTCAGAGCCAGGCCAGTGACAGAGCCAGAAAAGGGTCTCATTTGGAGCCTCCTTCCTGACTTGGGATTTCTGAAGCAGTTCTAGTCATAGGCAGTGCTTAAAAGAGTAACTGGTGTGAGGGCAGGACACAGGGAGACAAGCCAAGCTCAGACCCTGTGGCAAGCAAACCCCAGTTGGCCTCAGGATGGCTCTCAATAAAAACCATCTCTGAGTGACTTCCTGGCACTCACAGAATGGGTCAATTGGCATTATTTATGATAAATATTCAACATATACACTACGTTCAACATATACACTATAGATATATAAATTTATATATTTATAGTTATACAAATTTATATATTTATAGATATATAGTGTATATACATTCAACATATACACTATTTATATACACTATACACACATACACAACATATATACTATATACACTATACACATATACACAACATATACACTACTTATAGATATAAATATACATTCAATATTCAAATATAGAACATAAATATCCAATATATAAATATTCAATATTAGTTGCACATACTTAGGACTATGCAGTGGAGTTTAGGAATTAAGCACGTGGGTTGTTGAACACCTACTATGTGCTGGGCATCTGACACACACCATCTCATTTCACATTCACATTGGCCTTCGATGAAGGCATTGCTGTGAATATCACTGACATTTTCCAAATGATAACATGGAGACAGAGGGTGGAGATAATGGGAGGGAGATTGTTTTTATACACTGTAAAGCACAGAGGGACAGATGATCATAATTATTGCTATTATGATTAATTATCATTACTGACAATGACTGAAATATAGAGGGCTAATGGTGACACCTGTTATCTGGGCCAAAGCCTGTTGGGTGTGGTGGCTCACACCTGTAATCAGGGTGTCATTCTGGAGGAACCACAAGATGAAGGATGGGGTCTTTTGTCCAAGACCCACTTCCTGTATCTCTTTAGACAATTTTTACTCAGATAAGTCATCTGATTCTAATAACTGCCCTTAGAGACAGACATCATTATCTTTCTTTGGCCTTGAAGAAATTGATGCATAGAAAAAGAGTAAGCAATTGCTCAAGTTCAGACAATCAATGGGGATCTGCACCTGGCAGACCCCAGACCCTACCGGCTTTGCCACTAAGTTATTTAGACTTGCTCAACTGCCAGCCTCCGTCTTATCCCAACGAGGGTGCAGCATGGCCAAATTTCACTCATATAAATATGGAACACCTCATTAAATTTGAACTTAGACAAAACATAAATAATTTTTTAGTGTTTGTCCCACGAGACATGTGATAATGCCTGTAGAGTCTATTTCTGAGCAGGTGCTCAGAAAGCTCAGTTTCCTCCTACGGCAGACTGCTAGCTGCCTGCCCAGCTCCTGTTATCTGTGGTTTCCCAGTAACAAATCCTGGTTTCCAGCTGGGCACATCCTTTAGCTGTGTTCCCTAGCCTCCTTATAATTAGGTGTGAGCAGGTGACTAAGTTAGAGCAAATGAAATGTAATCACAAGTGTTGTTTGATTTTTCAGAAAAGTTTACCTAAAAAGAAGGGGCCTGACTATTCTTCCTTCCTTTTGGTCTTTCACATTTTCCCCTTCATCTGTTTTGTAATGTAGATGCAATGACTGGCATCTGGCAGCCCTCTTGGGCCAATAAGATGACCTTGAGGATGAAGCCATTGTATGATGTCAGTGGAGTAGAAAGATAGGTGCCTGTGTCTCTAATGACTGAAAAGCCACAGTACTGCCAGGGACTATGTACCTCTAGACTTCTTTTGTGCATGAGTGAAATAATCTGTGAGTGAAGTTCGATCTGCGTTACTAGCAGTTAAATACCATTCATAACAGGTATGGCTCTATTCAGTGAACATTTAATGTGTACCTGCTACAAGTCAGCCATTGTGCTGGGCTCTGGAAGTAAAGGAACAGTGTCATGTAGCCATGGTACTTTATTTAAAATTCAGACTAGAATTGGGTGTGGTGGCTCACGCCTATAATTCTAGCACTCTGGGAGGCCAAGGTCAGTGTATTACTTGAGGTCAGGAGTTCGAGCCCAGCCTGAGCAAGAGGCCCTGTCTCTACTAAAAATAGAAAAACTAGTCAGGCATTGTGGGCACCGGTAGTGCCAGCTCTCAGGAGGCTGAGGCAAAAGGATTGTTCAAACCCAAGAGTTTGAGGTTGCTGTGATCTATGATTCCACAGAACTCTGTCTACCCAGGGCAACTGAGTGAGATTTCTTAAAAAAAAAAAAAATTTAGACAAGAGGTAGGAGAAACCTTAGCAACTACTCAAGTCAGTTCATTCATTCTATTTAACATCTATACTACTTTTTGCCTTGTGTTCAGAGAAGCGAAGTCACTTCTCTCAGCTCACTGCACACCATCCTCATTAGTTCCTGCGAAGACTTTCTTATCTTTTATCCCTGTCCCCTCTTCCTTATCCCTGTGTCCCTCCCCTCTCCTACAATAAAAACTCAGTCTAATGTGATATGTATGTCCTTAAATATGGCTGTGTCCTTGTAAAATGCTGCCAGTGTACGTGTTTGTAGTTTTCACAAATGGTATTATGCTATAAATCTTATTCTTGACTTATTTTCTCACTCAGTACTATGTTTTTTTTTAAAAAACCAATACTATTGCCAACAATAAAACTACTGGATTGTGGTTTGTGGAATACATCCTGCTAATGATGAATAGTTAGGATATTGTATTCCAAAGTTTGTTTTTCATTTGGGGGTTGGTCTTTCCCCTCCTCTTCCTTGTTTAATTTATTTTTTGAATATATAAAGCACACAGTTCAAAAGGCAAAAACTAAATGAAAAAATTCTACTCTGAGATGTCTCCTCCCCCCTCCCCATTTCTGGGCCCCATAATCATAATAGTGATCATTTTTATTGGCTTCTGGTTTATATTTCTGGCAATTTGGGCAAAATCCAAAGCATATACATATATTTAGTAGAACCTTTGTAAGTTGACCAACCAAGGGACTGTAACAAACTGGTCAACATACAGAGGTGGTGAACATAAGGAACTGGGCCTGTGTACTGATATGTACATGTGGTGCATGTCCGTTCTATGAAAATTAGGTCAACTTAAGGAGGTGGTCAATGTAGGGAGGTGGTCAGCTATGGAGTTTCTACTGTATATTCTTATTACATGAAATGTAGTACATGTATAAACAGCGTTCTATATCTTTTAACCCCACCTAACAAGTCACTCCAAATTAGTATATAGAAATTTTGTTATTTCTTTTGCTTTTGCAGAGTAGTCCATTGTGACAATGTACAATAACTTTTCAACTAGTTTTGTATTGTTTGAAATTTAGGTTGTTTCCATTGTTTCACTATCATAAACAATGCCACTGTGAGTTACCCTAGATGCATTTGTAGAGGTGCATTTTCAGGGTGGACTCCTAGAAATGGACTTGCAGGGTCAAAGAACAAATGCTGCATCCCAGTATGAGATATTTCCAAATTCCACCTTTTATAGGTGATATATCACCTGCATCTCCACAGCCATGTTTGTGGTACCCGTTAAACCGGAGTTCTGCCAATGGAGCAAAGGTGAGTTTTTCTATTTTAAAAATCTAATAGGTAAAAAATAGTATCTCAATATGTATTTGATTTGCACTTTTTTATTAGTATGAGAGAGGTTGTATGTCTTTTCCTGTGTTTCTGTACCACTTCCTGTTTTACACATCAATGCTGCACCTTTGAAACCTACACCGGTTGCTCTGTGGACGTACAGTCTGTTGCTTCATTTTGCTCCATTGCATTCCGCGGACTACATTCATTACTTTTAACTTGAACTTTGTTATTTTTTCCTAGCATCTCCCATTATCGTAAACCATTACCATAAACTGCGGGGAAAGAGAAGTTCTTGGGGATATGTATCCAGGAGGACATATGCTCATTTAATTTCATTCAGGGCTGAACAGATTTTTCTGAAATGTCTGCAATCATTTCCTTTCCCACCACAGGGCATGAGAGTTTTTACTTTGAATTTACCGATTTTACAGATGAGACAATGAGGCTTAGCTGGGTCAAAAAGTTAGCCAGTAAGACCCAGGATTTGAACTCTGGTCTTTTAAGTCCCTATCAATCATTGTTAACTAATGCCTTATTCTATAAAAGTGAATTAATTCACCAAACTTTTATGGCATGCTCGCTGCATGCAAGAGATACAAGGAGGAGGTTATAGTTGTAAATAATCAACTGGCAACAGTCCTGAGTTGTCTGTTTCCATCTGCAAGTGTGCACATGTCACGTGGGTGTCTGTGTGAACTGACTGAGACAGCCTTTCTCTTCCTCTTGGCCAAATCTGAGCAGAACGGAGGCTGGTGATTTTGCTCTTTTGCTTCTCCAGCTTCTCCTGCTGTTGCAGACTCATTTTTTGAGGCTTTGTGAGATTGTTTCCATATCTAGACAGGTTGGCCAACCAGTCGGCCATATTAAGAAGTTCTCTGAAAAGTCCAATCCACATAGAAATAGAATCAATGGGTACATCATCCCCTGACATTGTCCTCAGAACTATGAATGATGGGAGTTTAGAAACATTGAGCTTTTCCTTGTATAGTTTTGTCCAACTCAGCTGCCATAGTTTCCCACCTCTGTTAGCAGCAGCTAGATTGGATTACATCAGGGTTTCCCACTTTTCAATGCCTGGGCCTTATTTTTCTTCTTATTTCCTTTCTATCCATAGAAAGACATTATCTTCTCAATATGTTATCTGTTAAGCAGTAACCAATTTTCTTTTTCTGCTATTTATGATTCAGATACATAAATATTTTTTGATTATGTAATGAGACCACATTTTAGGAATTCTTAGGATGTCTGTGATAGTCAGAGCTTCTAATCAGGACCTGGTAAGCAGTGTTAGCATACTTGGTCTCCAGGGTGGGAACCACTGATATTGCTGATTCTTTATATTAATATAATTACACACACACGTACATATATGCAGAGAGAGAGAGAGAGAGAGCACTCGTTATATTTTAGAATTCCTTTGATGTCACCCGCAATGATCCTCCAATGAATTCAACACTTAGTTGATGGAATCTCAGACGAAATTATAGCATCATGGTTTAAAGTGTGGGCTGTGAAGTTCGTAAAGTATGTTTGAATCCTAGACACGTCCCTGGCCTATTGGGTAGCTACTGTGGGCCAGGCATGGCTCTAAGTACTTGAAATTTATTATCAAATTAAATGCTCTATTACTTTTGGTTACAGGTGACACCTTAAACTGGCTTCATCAAAATAAAGGGTATTTATCTGAAAGGTCTCAGGCTTTGGGTATAGCTGGATTCAGGGTTCAGAAAATGTCAGCAAGTCCCGATTCCGTCTTCTCTAGCCATCTCTCTACTCCTCAATCAGGCTGCCTGTCATGGCAACTTTTCTTCCAGCAGCTCCAATTTTAATTTTAATTTACCCACTTCACAATCTGAATTGGAGAGATTCTCTCTTTCTGAGAGTTCTGGTAGAAGTCCCACAGTGAGGAGAGACATACCTGTCCATTTCTGAGCAGCTCACTGTGGCAGTGGGACTTTACGCTCAAACTACACTGATCTACATGCATGTCAAATGCCCATCTTGGGCCTGGGGTGAGTTCATCTCCACAGCATCACCTGTAAGAGGCCGGTGGCTTCTCAAGGAAAATCAGGAGGGTGTGGCCAGAGAAGGGGCTTGGGTGTCATAATCAGCCTCATTCCCATAATAGCTCAGGTCAGGCTGACCCAACCCAATCCTAACTAGCCTAACCATGTCCATCTTCTACCTGCTCATACCTTGCTAACTGCCTAACAGTGGTAAGCTTACTCACTTCTCAGGTCTCTGCCTCCACTGTAAATTGTAATTTTAGTGACCATGATTGGTGTAAAGATCAGGAATAAAGTCTTTAAGATGCCTGAGACGTCTTAGGTGCCCAAATGAATTAGGCAGCTGCCTTCAATGGCAACTGTAGAGGGAAACAAATTACTATGTTAAGTATCTTTTGGAGAGGACCTTGTCAACCACTGGGCTGGTGACCTTGAGTGATCATGGTAACTATCCTATGGTCATGACAGAGGGAATGCTATTCTTCCCATTGTACAAATGAATAGGGTTGCCACCTTTAGCAAATAAAAACATAGTATGCCTAATTTGAAATTCAAACAGTGAATCATTTTCTGTTTAAGTATATCCCACACAGTATTTGACGTGTACTGATGATTAAAAAAATGAAGTACCATGAAGAAACTGCATATTACATTGGAATACGTATTGCACACCTAAGGGATGCCAGGCACAGCCTGGGAAACAATGACAGTAATAAGCGTCTCACCGTGGAGGACTAAGCCCTATTCCATCTGACCTTTTCCACTTTTCTGCTTTCCAACCTTGTAGGCTGACGTTCCCTGCCTTGGCTCACTTAGCTCCTCTCTGACCCTTAAAAGCCATCCTGTCCTGGCCTCAGAGTCTTTGCACAACCTTTTACTTCTGCCTGGAACTCTCTTGCCCAACCCTTTGCATGGCTGCCTTGCTCAACTCCTAGTCCTCAGAGAAGAGATGCCCCACTAGGCCTGCCCTCTTCTTGTCCTCAAGGCTTTGAGGCAGAGCCCCGCACAGAGGCCAAGGCTGCAGAGTAGGAGGGGAGCCATGTTTCAGGCTTTTCATCTCTGCAGCCTGTAAGAGGGACTGGAATGAAGACAGAGTGGAACATGAGCTGACCTACCCTGAGCAGGATGCGAGGCAGCCAACCATCAGGAGGGCCAGGAGGTGTCATCACTGGGGCCAGACGGAAAGTCAGAGGCTGCTCCTGCCTGGTGGCAGGAAGGAGACATTTGGTGAGCACACTCAAGGTCCACCCAGGACTCCCTAAACTGACTGGGAGGAATCTCATGGGAACTGGAGCTTCCCTGACCATGTGGGGGATGGAGCCAGAGGAATCCTGTTTGTTAAGGCCCTGGATTGTGGGGAAAGTTGTGGCTAAGATTACAAATCATCTTCTTTAAGGGAGAAAGGGTATAGGGACTGGACTGAGACAGAGAGAGATGTCAGGAATGCTGATTCCACCCAGCCCTCCCCAGCAGCCCCATGGGACATTTCTGTGGGCCAGCTGTAAGAGGTGATCTTAACTGGTGAAGGATGTTGGGTCTTAGCAGTCTTCCGGCTGCGTCAGTCCTGGGAGCATCTGGTGGCGATGGTATGTGCTGTGGTGTGGGGAGGAATCTTTACTCCAGCCAACCAGTGGATAGATGCTTGAACCAAGACAGTCCTTTAGGAGAAAATTCTCCCCCCATCCTCTTGTTTCCACAAGGAAACTTTGCCCACTTTCCAGGAAGTGAAAGCACTTCCTACCTTGTGCTCACTGAATCTTTCCCCAAGGGATGGGGAGGACCCAAGTGGACTGGCTATACCAGCAGAAGGAACTGATGATGTGTGCACACATCCCCTCTCACAGGGGATGCACACAGTGTCCCCTCTCCCTTCTTGCTGTCCTGTCTGCAGGAGTCAGCTTTCTCCTGGAGTCCCCAGGGACAGCTTCTCAGGCAGCGCACTGCAAAACTCTGCAGGCGCCATTCACGTAGGAAGAGCAGACGGTGCTCCCTCGAGCAGAGCAGGGTACAGGCCCTGAACTCTCCTCCAACTCTACCCCCATGGGGTAAACATCTCAGGCTCAGGGTTCAGAGGCAGGTTTAGGAGGTGGATGTAGAAGTCCCTCTCTTGCTGTCCCAGTATTGGACTCTCTGTTCCAATCCCCACCACGTCCATGTCCTATTCCCTGGAACTTCTGCATATGTCACCTTATATGACAGAGATATAATGAAGGGTCTTAAGATGGGAAGCTTGTCCTGAATTATCTTAGTGGGGCCAAGGTTATTATAAGGGTCTTCCAAGAGGGAAGATGATGTGACAAGGAAAACAGGAGACATGAAGATGCTATGCTGCTGGCTTTGAAGATGGAGGAGGGGGCCAGGAGCCCAGGGATGAAGGAATGATTTTTACCTAGAGCCTTCAGGAAGAAACACAGCCCTGTGTGGTTCCCTGATTTTAGCCCAGCAAAATACCTTTTAGACTTCTGACATTCAGACCTGGAAGATAAAAAGTTTGGGTTGCCTTAAGCCACTGAGTTTGTAGTAATTTTTAAATAGCAACAACAGGAAACTAGTATACACTCAATTAGTATTAGAAAACAATTTCCATTCTTGCTGCCATGGGAGGTGACTCTTTTTCAGAGGGTGAGATCCGAAGTCCAGACTTGTGTTGTCTAATATAGTAGCTACTAGCCATGTGGAGCTATTTAAATTAAAATAAATTAAACACAAACTTAACATTCACTTCCATGTTTTAAGTGGTCAATAGTCTCACGTGGCTCGTGGCTACTTACTGGACAGCACAGATAGAGAACATTTTCATTGTCAGAGAAAGTTCTATTAGGCTAGACCTGAGGGAAGTCACAGGAACCCATTTAGCAAGGAAGGACCAACTGTGTTCTCCAATCAGGCAGTCCCGATAACATAGCTGATAGTTAATCCTCCATCTGACTTCTGTATTTATAGTTCTAGATGTATTTTTCCCAAAGGGCAGTGAGGAAGAGGTGAGATTAATCCCTTTAAATCCAAAAACCAACCATCTAAGGACAAGGGTATCATAGGGGGGATGGGAAGGCAGGACCCCAGTTGCCAAGGGGCCAGA
This sequence comes from Loris lydekkerianus, assembly GCA_963574355.1. Lineage (NCBI taxonomy): Eukaryota > Metazoa > Chordata > Mammalia > Primates > Lorisidae > Loris > Loris lydekkerianus. The sequence goes on along the minus strand of CAUYPK010104097.1, from coordinate 40,553 downwards.
GGATGCCAAGTCCAGCAGCACGAGGACCAACCCCCAAGAGAGATCTGGGGGAGCGGAAGTGGGAAAGGCCTTTAGAAACACAACCCAGAACCCTTGAGACCCAGATAAAATTGGCTCGAAATTTCATTCCATTCTCTGAGCAGTGAATATTCTTGACATTCACAAAGTCATTTTCAACTGGAGGCTGACCTTTCTGTACTACATAGACCCAGACATGATTTACAGCCTCCTGTGCCAAGTGTTTGAGAGCCAATGTGGAGAGTTTGCTGGTTAAGAAGGAGGACTCTGAGGGCAGACTGCTGGGCCCGTCACTTACTCGCTCTGGGACCTTGGGCAACTTACCAAGCTTCTCTGTGCCTCAGTTTTCTCATCTGGAAAATTGGGATAATAAATGAGTTACTGTGAGAAGTAAATGGGCTAATTTGTGGAAATTCCTAGAATAGTTCCAGGCACATAATATATTTCTGCCCTTAAAAAGGGTTAGTTAGACATCACCAAAGTTAGGGGATCACGGAGAGAAATTAGACTGTATGCGCACTGCAAATAATTCAAGATAGCCAATATCTTGAGCTGGAACATATTTCTCTTAGTAAAGTATCTCAAGAATGGAAGAAAAAGTATCCAATGTACTCAGCCCTGCTATGAAACTGATTTATGGCTTTCATATGAAAGCTATAACCCAGTTATAACCTAAGAATATGGGGAAGGGGGAGAGGGAGGGGACGAGAGGGGGGAGGATGGGCAGAGGGAGGGTGATTGGTGGGATTACACCTGCGGTGCATCTTAGAAGAATGCATGTGAAACTTAGTAAATGTAGAATATAATTGTCTTAACACGATAACTAAGAAAATGCCAGGAAGGCTTTGTCAACCAGTGTGATGAGAATGTGTCAAACTGTGTATAAAACCAGTGTATGGTGCCCCATGATCTCATTAATGTACACAGCTATGATTTAATAATAAAAACAACAACAACAAGAAGATAGCCAATATCCAATTAGTCATTAGTCATTCCTGGTCGGTCTGTCTGTCTTTCTTTCTTTCTTTCTTTCTTTCTTTCTTTCTTTCTTTCTTTCTTTCTTTCTTTCTTTCTTTCTTTCTTCTCTCTCTCTCTCTTTCTCTCTCTCCTTTCTTTCTTTCTTTTTTTTTTTTCTTTTTGTGAGACAGAGTCTTGCTCTGTCATCCCTCATAGTATACAGTGGTGTCATCATAGCTCACTGCCACCTCAAATTCTTGGGCTCAAGTGATCCTCCTGCCTCAGCCTTCCAAATAGCTGGGACTACAGGCACGCACCACAATGCCCTCCCTAATTTTTCTCTTTTTAGTAGAGATGGAGTCTCACTCTTGCTCACATTGGTCTGGAACTCCTGAGTCAAAGCCATCCACTCACCTTGGCCATTCCTGGTCTTAAATATCCATCTGTTCAGTTTCTGGTACTGAAAGTCCTAATTATCCCCCTACTGTATGTGGTGTCTGTCTTCCCTCTGTCTTCTTTTCTTTTTCTTCCCCGTTTTGTGGCTGAGTCTCCAGGGTGGAGATCCCCACTGACTATAGTGACTATGGCAGGCTCTGGGATTTTCTGAAGCAGGTCCCTGACTGCTACTTTATAAGAAGCTATTATCAGTCCAGATTTATCATCCGGTGTTTATGCCAGTGGCATTTTGGACAAAAATAGCTGTTTTATCTATTTCAGAGGAAGTGGGAAATGGGAGCTTCCAGACGTTGTCTGTGAATAATCAACTGCAGCTTTGAGTCATTAATTCTTGATCCCCTTTCTGCATTCTAGATTGGGGCCTGCGGTAGAGCTGATCTGTTTTATTCTGGGGTATTGCCTGAGCACAGACTTTCTTAGGGACAAAAACAAAAGGAATTTGAGTGGTTAAGGTGGGAGGAACTGGCAATGATCTTAGAGTAGAAAAGATCCAGGTTTTATGCCAGTTCTGCTACTCACCAGCTGTGACCCTGGGCATATGACTTTCTCTCTGGCTCTCGGATTCCTTACATGCAAAATACTAATAACACCTACCTTAGGAGGCTTTTATTACAGTTCAGGACGGCAGCATATTTACTGGTAAAAGGCAATAGTGCGTTTAACAAGTTTGGTATACAGGAGGTGCTCAATAGGCAGGAAGTCATAACTTATTTTATTCAGTGCTCATAACATGATTATGAATGAGGTCGGTGTTACTGCCCTATTTTGACAGGCAAATTGCTGTACGTCACAGAGTGAATGGACATTGGAGCCAGATGGAAGCCTAATTCCAAGCACTTTGAATCTGTCTTTTTTATATTACACAAAAGAAATTCATGAATATGTTATCGTTGTAAAAACTCTTACCAATTCGGAAGCATGTAGAGAGAAAAATTAAATTCATCCTTCTTTTATTGACTCCGTTCTCCTCCTTAGAGAGAACCACCAATAATAGTTCACCGTGGGTGAGTACAGTCCACTTTCTATGAAGTTTCATAATAATTTTCAAATATTGAAAAAAAGCAAATGGGAGCTATCTTATTTCTGTCAATATCTAGCTTTGTCTATTCTATCGTTTAATTATCTACTATCTACCTATCAAGCCAGTTTTGTGACTAATCTTGGACATGTAGCTCTATTTCTGGGAAACTTTTCCATTCCAGTATCTGTAAATTCGCATTATTCTTTTAAACCACTACTTAAGCATCCGTATAACGTATGATAAATTATGTAATCAAGTTGATTAGTAATTTCTCTATTGAAAAATGTTTGAATTGTTGTAGTGTTTTACCCTTTACTTTTGTTCGTTGGTTTTAATTTGACAGGGCATTAAATTCTGAGGTAGTTTCATCTGTCTGTATTTCTTATAGCTTCTGAGCTTTGCTTCTTATATAGGAAAGCCTTCTCCCCATCTTGAGGTTGTAAAAACATCTTCCCATATTTTCTTGTAGAATGCTAAAATCCTGCTATAATGTTAGAAGTGGGGCCCAGAATATATATTGCCATTTAAAATGTGGGGTAGATGTTTCTGAGTAGTTAAAAATGAAAACTAATTGCCAATCCCTGGTCATGTTGTGTCTGAATTCATTTGTCGTGAGGCATACTTTGTAGTTCTGGTTTTTATGTTAAACTCTAATGCATCTGGAATTTATTGTTTTGAATGGCATGGAGTAGGATTGAATTTTATTTTTTCCCTTGTAAATGGGAACTTTTGTTAATACCGTGTATTGTATAGTCTTTCTTTTGCCCTTGTAATTTAAATGGTCACCTTTATCATTAAAGTATATCCCTATTTATGGGTCTGTTCAGAAATCTCCACTTCCATTAGTATAGTTGTAGGGTTAATCATATTCATTAGTAATTCTGTTCCATTGCTTTGTACTTGCGCCAATATTACAAAGGCAAAGATTAAGTGTTCAAATAATACAATAAATATATTTGAATGAGTTAATATGGTGAATTATAATAGATGCCTTACCTCATGATTCTGGCATTTCTTTTATCATACAGTGAAATCTGATCTGTTAATATTTATTTGAGATTTTGCATTAGTTTAGTAAAGAGGGACTTTAGTTTATTATTTGGGTGCTCTCTTTGTCTGGCTTTGGTCATAGCAAACAAGTCCCAAGGTCTTTCCACTGGCACCTCGTCTTCATTGCATTGCCACATATGTTAGTGACAGATTTTATTCCCACTGTCATGACAGTACTATAGCTCTGGAGCATTGGTGAGAGGTTATGACTAAAGACAAACTCAGATCTTGATCATGGATGAAATTGCTGGAATCTGGGAGGAAGAGGGTTGCACAATCCAGGCATCAGCTCTGGGCATCAGTTTCGTGAATTGACCAGGGAGGGTGCCAGGGTGCTAACTTCCACCATATGTGCGTGTGTGTCTTTATCCTATGCATGTGTGTGTATTTGCATATGTGTTTATGACAAGCCTACATGCATGAGTGTAGAGCATATACACATGTATGTGAACACCTGAATGAGTCTACCTGCCTGTGAGTATATGTATATGTATATGCACATGCATATGTATATATGTGTGTTTTGGAGGGTTTGCTTGTGTGTGTATATTGAAGAAATTTCTGCCTTATTCCAGGGCTGGCAGGGATTGCTTCAGCCTTCATGGGTTTGAAGGTGGGGGTGAATGGATCAGACCACCAAGGTGAGGTCCAACTGGCAAAGGCTGGAACAGGGGAAGCTAGGCTCAGTATTGACAGTGTGGCTTTGAGAAAGTGACTTACTCTCTCTTAACCTTAGTCTTCTCCAGTATAAGATAGAAAAGATTCATGCCCTGTCCCCTCCTTCTGCCTTCATCAGAGGTCAAAATGGAAGGAAATGCCATCAAACTCTGGTTTCTTATTTCTAAGGTGTGCCATCCCTGGCAAGCCCGGGTGGTGACATGGCCCTCTGTTTCCGTGGCTCTGGGCTGTCATGTCTGTCCAACAAACATGTTGGAATGTGCTTTCTCCCCAGGAGCCAGTCCCCCCGGTCACATGTCACAGGAGTTGGACACTCTTCGCATGCAAGCCTGCTTCACTTCTCTGCGTCTGTGGGTGTAGGTGCTGCTCTTCTGTCATCATCCTCTGCACACACTCTGAGTCAAGGCAGATGAGCTGCCTCTCTGACCAGAGCAAATGCTGGACTCACAACACCAGCTTTAGATGTCGACTACCAGGGCCAGACGAAAACTTTCCCCACTCCCTCTTGCTCAACCTGCTGGGCAGAATCCACTAAGTAACTGTCCCTAAAGTAACTGTCCTTGCTGGTTTAAAGGTGGCTGGGATGGACCTAAACAAAATGGCCCCAGTTCTGTTTTCCCTTTCTGATGACAGAAAAAAAGAGGGGGTGCGGGAAGGAGAGAGAGAGGGAGAAAGAGAATACTAAAGTCAAATTCGCTCAAGGAAAAAGTAAAATTTGTTGGCTCACTTAATTGGGATGTCAAAAGATAGATTTCAGGTATAGCTGGATCAAGTCTCAACCAGCTTCAAAACACACTCTCTCTCCCTGTCTTCATCTTTTTTGCTGGTTTCCCCCCTGCATTTGGCCATATCCCCTCCTCCAACAGACAGGTTAATTTCCTTGTGATGAAGGAAGATGGCCACTGGAAGACCTGATTTCACATCCTTTGAAGACCTCCCAGAAGTCATCTTCCCAGATGGCTTTAGCAGAAAAGTTTCAGTGAAGACTCATTTATTCGACTCAGGTCATGTGTCTACCCTTGTCCAATCACTGTTGTTGGAAAGACAAAGGGCTCTGATTGGCTCTTGTGAATTATTGGTCCACCGTTGTGACTGGAGTAGGGAGATTGACAATTTCCTGGTAGTACTTGGAGTAGGGAAGGAGTGATCCCCCAAATAGAAAGATTTTGGACAATAAAAAGTTGCGTTTCCTACAGAAGAAGAAATACTGACTCAATTTAGAGAAAATAGGCCCTTTGACTTGTGTTGCTTTCTGAGCCTTGGTAGAGAGCATTTTCTATTGCTTTGAAGCCATCTCAGAGTACAAGGAATAAGATGGGGTTATTGTGCTGTTGATGTTGGGTGTGTTAATATCCTCCCCCTCCCATTTCCAAGGATCCTTACAGTAAGGTCATCAATGGAAGGTATTTGTGCATGACTGTCTCTTTCTTGAGACTTTGAGAACCTGACCTAGAAAGTTCAGCCTAAGATTTCCCTGACCTTCCTTTTAGTCTGATCACGTTTGGGAGGAGGAAGTTCCATGTTGGGTGCAAATGTTTGAGAACAGTTTTTGAATCTAGTAGATTCAATCTATAGATCCAATCTAATTGGATCTGGAGAGATTGACCCACCTGGTAAAGGTCTTAGACATTTCAATCTTATGAGGAATTGCTAAGAAAACTGGAGATATTATTTATCTTAAGAACAGAAGACATACAGGAGTTATTAGCCAGTAATTTTACCTTTGGGGAGGACTGATCTGTGGAAGTATATGATTCTGCTCAGAATGCCATAACAAAATACTATAAGACTGAGTGACTTAAGCAAACAGTTTTCTCACAGTTCTGGAGTCTGAAAGTTCCAGATCAAAGTCTGACAGGTTGGTTTCTGGTTTGCAGGTGGCCACTTTGTTGCTGTGTTCTTACATGGTAGAGAGAAAGCAAACCAGTCCTCTGGTGTCTCACCTCTGGTGAGGATACTGATCCTATTGGATCAGGCCTCCCCTGTTTCCCACCTATAACCTTATTTAACCTCCATGAGTTCCATAAAGGCCTTATCTCCAAATATAGTCATGCTGGTGCTTGGGGCTTTAACATATGAATGTAGGGGAGGAAACATTCAGTTTATAATAGGAAGAAATAGTAGATTTATTCTTAATTCCCAGTGAATCTCAATTTCCTCATCCTAAAAATGAAGAACAATATGTTTGTTTATTAGGATTAGCTCAGTTTTGAGTGACCCAAAATTCAAATTCAGAAAAATAGCTGCTTAAGCAAGATAGAAGTTTAATTCTTTTTAATATGAATGAGTCCAGAAGAGAGCAGCTACAGCTATTTTGGCCTTCTGTATTTGACACATGCTTTCTACCTCATGACCCAAGATGACAGTTTGAGCTCCAGCCATTCTTGTAACATTCCAGCCATCCAGATAAAGAAAGGGCGTGTCTGCTTTCTTAAGTATGCTTTCTAGGTGTTGCACATGCTATTTTCTCTTACACTGAGCTAACTTGGATTAAATGACTACCAACACGTCTTCCAAACTCACTTTCTATGATGCATCTTAAGACCTAATAGGAAAGCTCATTGTGATTGACATGAATGTTGACTCATGTGCCAGGCTCATTTTAACATCACTGACTTTAAACTTGTGATACTTTTAAGTATCTTTTAAGTAGGAATTGAAATGAAATAGATTCTTTCCTCTATGTAGAAAAGGGACTAATAAGCAAAAGATAAACTAGAATGTGGTGGGATAATTAATATTTTGGAAGCAAAACATGTTTCAAACCTAACTCAAGCAATCATGTACTTGAGAATAATTGGTTTACTAAGTGGAAAATATTCTTATCTATTGATTAAAGCAGATCCCCTAAGCTTTTATCTTAGTTAAAAGTCAAAGAATTTAATTAAATGACCTCCAAGTACCTTTCAAATGATCCTATAAAAATAAGTTCACAGTACAACAAAATTTCTAGGTTTACCCCTATCCAGCTAGTAAAATGACTGACATATCTTCCTTTTTTTGTTATTTTTTTTTTCCTTCAAGACAGCTGTTGCCATGTAACAAATTACCACAAACAGTGGCTTAAACACACATTTACTATCTCACAGTTTTGGGGGTCAGGAATCTGGGCATGGCTTATCTGGGTTTTCAGCTTAAGGGTTTCACAGGGCTATAATCAACATGTCAGCCAGGGCTGGGGGCTTGTCTGACGGTCTGACTGCTCTTTTATGCAAAGTGGTGCTGGAGACCCAAACATATTTTATGTGCATAATTTTGTTTTATTTTTCTCAAAGAAGGTCCCCCATATTGTATGAGCTTCAGGTCTCCCCAAATGAACATGCCTTTGTTTCCCTGTCACTATTGATTCTGTCACTAGGATGCTTTTTCCAAGCAGTAAAGTACCCGCAAGCAATCAGCAGAACGGGGATCATAATGCTTCTCCCCTTCACGTCACCCCTGAGGTCTCTTTCAGCTCATAGTGCTGAGTCAACAGCCAGCAGACTCAGAGTGATCGCCTGCCTTAGGTGCCTCTCAGGAATGAGACTATTAGTCACTAACAAGCCTGGTTATTTTATGGGCCAATTAAAAGGGGGGTTGGGGGCATGGAAGGGAAATTCCAACATTGTGCAAGTCTCCATCTCCCTCTCCTTATCTCTTTTTTTCTCCCCACTGCAGTTTGGGTCTCTGCCACTGTTTAAATTTAAGCTGATTTGCTATCCCAGCATCTGCAGTTTGATTATTTGACTATTGCCTGGCTCTTGGTCAAACCACTGGGAAGCCTACTAGCCAGCGATTAAATCTGGGCCATGATTATAATGGTTTTATTTTAGTTGGGCCTTTGTTTATGGGCCCACTGGTATTAGAGTACAGTGTTATTGTAATAAGGTATTAGCCTCATAGAAATAGCCATGAGAAGCAAGTGGGCTGAGGAACACCAGACAAATGGAGTCGATTATTTAGCCAATTTATCTTTGCTTGATCTTTCATTCTATTGTGAAAGAGAGAGTGTGTGGGAAGACAAGAGGAGGAGACTGGTCTTTATTGAACATTAAGTGTGTATTAGGTGAGATGGAGGCACTTTTCAATGCTATGAAGCAAGGTGGTATTATTAGTAAACTACCTTTACAGAGAGACACAGAGAAGTTAAGAAAATTGCCCTTAGTCACAACTAGCAAACACTGGAGATGCATGCTCAACAGAATCTGTTTGTCTTTGAGTGTCTGATGCAGATGGACTTGGATGAGCAGCCCCAGCTATTATGGGACATTTCTTTTTGTTTCAATCCAATAATCCCAGTTTTGGAGGTCATCTCTGGTGGGTGCTTGATGCTTGATGCTTGATGGGAGGAAGCCTCTGAATTCAGGTAAGGTCATTTGTAGCACAAATCACCAAGACTGTTTAGGAGGAAACTCTTAAGTTTGTGATTTTGCTTCTGGCGTTTTCACGGAGCACAATGCAGCCTAATGAGACAGACCTGTTACCCATGAGCAGGGTCCCATTCAATCTCTAATAGTGACTTTTGTATTTTCCTTAGATAGGTCCCACCTACTTCTCCAGCATCATCACCTACAGCTTTCTGTCTTGTTCAGGCTGCAGTAGCATCACATAATACAAGTAGTATATTTGTTTAGTGACCTCCAGAAACACTGATAAGGGAGAGGAGACTGAGGCCAAGAAAGGAAGTAAGCCAGGAAGTAAGTAAAGAGTGAATTATCAAGTATAATCCCTAGTGGGCAACTACAGCTTAATCCTATAGGGTCCCTGGGGGCCAGTGCAGAGCAGATACCTCAGAGTTATCCCACTGGAGGGCAGAGTACCTCCTGTGACTTTGGAGAAAACAATTTAAGAGTTGCAACTTCTGGCAATTGGAAGACTGGCAGGTGTGCACAGAACTGCCCAGTGCAAGAGGCTATGCGAATATCACTGATAATATTCTGATACAATGAGAAAAATAAACCACAATTTATTTAAGCAGGTTTTCTGCTATTTGCAGCTAAAGGGATTCCTAAGATGAGCTCATATCTAAAGACACCTGACTATCTTTCAGTCATGTGGACACTCCCCTTTTCTCACATTAGGCAGGGACCCTCTGAAACTCCTGCCTCTGCCTTGTGTTATTTCTCCTCTGTAGTCCCTTTTCATCCTTTCTGTGCAGGGCAGTTTCTGGGAAGGGCTGTGTCTGATCAACCAGTCACAAGTAACATCCTCTCTGCTTTTAAATCCAGGTCTTCCCCCTTTTTAAATGATTATATTAAGTAAGTATGGAATCACTGTGTCAAAAGTTTTAGTCTGTAAAAACTCATTGCCCATGTTACAGAGTAGAGCTCTCAGAACCTCTTCTGGTCTTGAGTGCTGCCCAATTCATGAATCATTCTTTGCTTTAATGAACTCCGTTACATTTATTTTGTGCAAAGTTTTTCTTTTTAGACTGATAATAAACAGTTCACTCTCTAATTGCAGGCCAGGGACTACACTTTGAGTAGTACTGATTCATACAGTCCTATCCACTGTGTGCCTATTGAATGAGGTTCTTGTTAGGTATTGCTGTATTAAAAAAAAAAAATCACTCTCAAATGTCTTGGCTTCAAACAACAATTATTTTATTCTCTTGCACAATTTCCTTGGATCAAAAATTTGGAAAGGACTCAGTTATTCAATTCTGGTTTGGGGTCTCTCATGTGGTTGCAGCCATAGTGACTGAAGTTGGAACAGAGCAAGGCTGGAGCAGCTGGGGACTAGATTGGTTGACATCTCTTTCTCTTTGTGTAGTCTCAACACTATTCTATGTTGCCAATCCACATGGGCTAGGTTAGGCTTCCTCCCAGCATGGTGACCTTGGTGTAGTTAAATGCTTGCATGGAGTCTTTGATGTTAAGAGTGAGTATCCTAGTGAGCAAGGTGGTATCAGAGTCATCTTTTGGGACCTGGGCTCAGAAGTCATGGGCCATCACTTCAGCATACTCTATTGGTTGAGACAGTCACAAAAATGAATCCCTATTCAAGGGAAGGATGAATACACCCAATCCCTTGATGGGGCAGCAAGATTCTAAAAGAACACGTAAGATGGGAGATATTATTGCAACCATCTTTAGAATATGTGATCTGCCTCCTGTGGGATGGCATATGTGAGGTGGGGGTGCAGGGCAAAGAATGAAGGCAGAAAGCTTTGTTAGTAAGCTGGACTGGGTAAAAAATGGAGGAGGATATTATTTAGACAGTGGGAAAGAAGAGGAGGGCCTGGCTTGTATTATTTAGGAGTTCAAAAACACTAGGAAATGGTGGACCAGGAACTAGATATTGGAGGAGAAAGTGGAGCAAGGATGTACCAAAGATTCCTGGCTTGGTGGTTTGGATGGATGGTGGACTGTTCACTGAGCTAGAGAATGTAGGAGGAAGAGCAGGAAGCACGAGTGGAGCTGATGATGGGTTTGGCTTTGGAAATGCTGAGTGGGATTCATATTGCCTGATTCATTCAAATTCTTCCAAGTGTAGGAGTATGTGGATATTGGGAAAGGCTATATTCAGCTCTTCAGCATCTCTGCCTATAAATATCTGGTGCCCAAAGAAACTGAGCAGAAGAAAGACTGGGTTAAAGGACAGCTTGATACACCTAAGTAAGGAGGCTGGTAAATGCAACACAGGGTAGTGTTTGCCAAACTTGCCTCATTGCCAGAGTCACCTGGAGAATTTGTTAAAAATAAACATTCCCAGGCCCCACCCCAAACTTAATAGGATTAGAAACTTCAGGGGAGGGGTCTGGTAATCCCTCTTCTTGATAAATGCCTCAGGATTGTCTGAGGATCAGGGGAGTTTAGCAGACACTAGGTGAGTGATTACAGGACTCTACTACACAGCAGCAGAAGTGTCATTCACATACACAAGATGTGAGTGGTAACCCCTGGCGTGTGCTAAATTGTCACCCTGGATTAAGAGCTCAGGAGCTGGAGTTAAACAAATATGTGTGTGAATTTGGGCTCTATGCTTCCTGCTATGTGGTTGTGGGAATGTAAAACTACTCTCAGTGTCAGCTTCTTATCTGCAAAATGGGAATGATGAGTCTCTTCATAAATCTGTTGCCATGATGCTAGAGTGTATTTTGCAACACTTCTCCTGCAACAACCAGGTGTCCTACAATGCAATTCCATTCTGGCACTAACTATCTGGATTCAGCATCAGATCCCACAGGGAAAAGGGCAAGAGTCCCCAACAAGACTGCCCTCACTTCAGATGTCAGCTGCAAATAGGGTCACCAGGCTACCTGTACTTCTCTTCAACTTGGCTACAAATTCAGAGGCTCTCATAACCTGCTCCTAGGTTTGATAATTCAATAGAATTACAGTCTCAACCCCTGGGCTGAGGACTGTTAGAAACTACAGAATGTGAGCCAGCAAAGCATCATCTGTATTTACAGCCACTCCCCATCACTAGCATCGCCCCCTGAGCTCTGCTCTTGTCACATGAGCAGAGGCATGAGGTTCTCATAGTAATACAAACTGTACTGTAAACTGTACGTGCAAGGGATCTAGGTTGCATGCTCCTGTGAGACTCTAATGCCTGATGATCTGAGGTGAAGTAATGCATTTGCATCACTAAGACCCCCCCTCCCCACACACACACCATCCAAGGAAAATCTGTCTTCTATGAAATTGGTACCTGACACCAAAAAGATTGGGGACCTCTGCAACAGACCAACACATAGAGTTTACTATAGTCGTGACAACCATTTTATTATAAAAGATACAATGAACAGCCTGATGAATGGCACACAGGCATGGTTTAGAAGGGCACCGAGCACAGAAGCCTCTGCCCTGTGGAGTCCAGGCTATATGTTCACCACCAGGAAGCTCCTTAAACCTCATGGTTCAAGGTTCTTGTTGGGATTTCATTTTTGTAGGCTTGACTGCAAGATTGATTAAGTCACAGGCCAATCCTGGCTCCTCCTCAAAGGGTGGAGAAGACAATGCTGAAAGCTCCAGCTCTCCGATCACAGGGTTAGGTTTTCTGGTGAGCAGCTCCCATCAGGAAAGCTATCTAGGGAAACAGCCAGGAGCACCTCATTAGCATAACAAAGACATTCCTACCACTCAGGAAATTCCAAGGGTTTTTAAGGCTTTGTGGCAGGGGCTGGGAACAAAGACTAGATATGCACATTCTTTTATTATACCAGGATGAGCTAATGATGTGAAGTGCTCAGCATCGTACCTGGAACATGACAAGGGTTCAACAAATAGTGAATGTGGTAATAAATAAATAAAATAATAATGGTAATAATTGTAATTAGAAATAATAGTAGTAGGTCAAAGGTAGAGAGTAGACATTTTAGGCATGTCCAAATAGAGTCTTAATTACAACTACTCAATGCCATCTGTTGTACCCACTCAACTCTACCTTGTAACATGAAAGAAGCCACGGATGATATGGAAATAAATGGGTATGGTTGTGTTCCAATAAAGCTTTATTTACAAAAACAGGCAGCTGGTTGTATTTTTCCTATGAGCTTTTGTTCACCAAACCTTAATTTAGGGGTTCATAGTCTCAAAGAAGAAATATGTCTTCTGCTTAGCACTCTACCAAATCCATCATGTTTAATAAACCAGTTACATTAATGTGTCTTAATTTCTTACTGCTAAAGTCACTTTTCTGTTTCTTGTGGCTGAATCGAACGCAGAAGGATACCAGGACACTGAATTGTGCAGCCATTGTGATCACCAACATCTTTCTGTATGTTTTGCTTGGCAGGGATTACTTGGATCTGGGTAGAAATTCAGTGATCAGTGTTTTTTTTTTTTTTTTTTTTTTTAATTAAAGAGAAAAACATGGAATTTACCATCTTAACCACTTTTAAGTGTACCATTCAGTATATTCACTTTGCTATGAAACAGATCTTTTCATCTTGTGAAACTGAAACATCATACCCATTAAATGCTAACTCCCACTCTAACTCTCAACCCTTGGCACCTACTATTCTACTTTCTGTCTTTCTGAATTTAACTATTAGAGGGGCCTCACATAAGTGGAATCTTATACTATTTGTCTTTTTGTGACTGGCTTATTTCATTTAGCATAATGTCCTCAACTTTCATCCATGTTGTCATATGTGCCAGAGTTTCCTTCCTTTTTAAGGCTGAATAGTATTCTGTTGTATGTATACACCACATTTATTTTTGTTTGTTTATTTATTTATAGAGACAAAGTCTCACTCTCTTGCCCAGGCTGGTGTGCACTGGCATGATCCTACCTCTGCAAGCTCAAACTCCTGGGTTCAAATTATCCTCCTGCCTCAGCCTCTTGAGTAGCTAGGACATGCCACCACACCAGGATATTTTTTTTTTAATTAAAACAGCTTTTTTTTTTTTTTTTTTTTTGAGAGATGAATTCTTGCTATGTTGCTTAGGTTGGTGTTGAACTCCTAGCCTTCAGTGATTCTCATTCATGAGGCTCCCAAAGTGCGGGGATTACAGGTGTGAGCCACCACACTCAGCCTAACTCACATTTTAAAAATCCATTCATCTGTAGATAGACATGAGTTACTCCCACCTTCTGGCCATTATGAATAATGCTGCTATGACCCTGAGTACAAAACTATTTCTTCAAGATCCTGCTTTCAGTTCTTTCAGGTATATAACCAGAGTGAGAATGCTGGATGATATGGTACTTCTATTTTTAATTGTTTGGAGGACCTCTGTACTATTTTCTATAACGTTGCACTATTTTACAATCCAACCAATTGTGCTATTTTATTTGCTGTTCGTTTGGCTTTTTAAAGAAAGTATGGGTGTTTATTTGCAAGAATAAAAAGAACTTTTTTTCCTCCACCCCTCTTTAGCTTCCTTTGGCCTAATTTCCAGGAGGCCATTCTTCAGGTGTAAGGTGTTCTTTGATTTGTGAAGAGCAAATGGGCACTGTTCCACCTGCCTCCCCAACACTGGGCCTTCCCTTCGGCAACACTCTCCAAGCTTTGCTTAGCAGTTCCCGCCTGTCTTCCCCAGTGCAAGCTCTGTGAGGGCAGAGTTGGGCTTGCCTCCGTCTCTGCTGGGTCTCTAGCCAGGCCATGGCACATAGTAGTTGCTCACTAAATGGATGTTTGTTGACTGAATGAGCTACAGTCCACACACACACACACACACACCACCCTTGCCCTTCCATCCCTCCCTTGGTTCTGCTGTGAAGTAGCCTATTAGAGAAAAGGGCACGGATGATGAAAAAACGGATAGAAAAATGGGGTAAGAATTTTGCATAAATGGACCACATTCAGCAACAGCAAATTCACCACATTCTTTAGAAGCCTGTGAAAATCTGGCAGACAAAAAAGGGTCTTGTGAGCGGGTGTTAAATGATGAGTATAATCCCAGATGGACATTTTTTAGGGGTTGGGAAAGGGGTATGGAATTGCTGTGTCCTCTTGGACAAGGGAGAGCAGTGTCTTCCAATTTTAAAATGTCTTTCCTTTTCTATAAAAGGCTCAATTGATGATATAGGAGGATTTTTTTCCCCTGGAAAAGCAAACTCTGCTGTGTGAACATGAACATCTCTGGAATGAAGCAGTGACTCGTAGGTGAGACCACAGAGAAATTCTGCTCCACACTCGTGCGCTCAGAGGAGGTCCTGGACAGGGAACAGATAGATTCACTGTGTGCCTTCTTATAAGATAGCTCCAGATCTATGGAGAAGTTATAAGAATAGCACAGAGAATCCCTGAATGTTCTCCACCTATATTTTCCCGAAGGAGAACATTCTATTATACTTCCTTTATCATTCTTTCTCTGTATATATACAGGATCTGACAATTGAGTTTGTAAACTCATCTTAGAAAAAGTGCTGCATACCTCACTGCTGAATTTCACCATGGTCGCTTTTGAAGTGCTCCCTTGGGAAGTCGTGCACTGACACCAGCACCCAGTCCACCCTTCAAAGTACTTTTTCCCAAGACGAGTTTGTGAACTTAATTGTCAGGCCTCATATCATGATAGCTCTGATGCCATTCCAGAAAGAGTTCTTCAAACTGCTTTTAAGGATGGACTAGGCCCTGGTATTGGTGCATAGCTTCCCAAGGGGAGCACTTCAAAGGTGACTATAGCGATATTCAGCACTGAGTTATGCAACACTTTTTCTAGGCTGAGTTCACAAACTTAATTGTTCATCTTATTTGATCATTTCTTTTTCTGAACTGCTTGAGAGGAAGTTGTAGACATGATGCCCCTTTATATCTTAATACTTCAGCATAGATTTTTCCAAGAATCTAGAATATTCTCTTACTATGAGCAAAATTAGGCAATTTACATTGAGTCAATGCTATTGACTATTCAATGCTGCCAATTCTCTAATAATCCTTCTTTTTTTTTTTTTTTTTTTTTTTTTTTTTTTTTAAACATTCGCAAGCTGTTGCCCCGGGTAGAGTGCCATGGTGTCATAGCTCATGGCAACCTCTGACTCTTGGACTCAAGCGATCCTCTTGCCTCAGTTTTTTTATTTTTAGTAGAGACGGGGTCTTGCTTTTGCTCAGGTCGGCCTTGAACTCCTAGGATCAAGCAATCCACCTGCCTCAGCCTCCCGGAATGCTAGGATTACAAGTGTGAGCCACCTCACTTGGCCCTAATAATATTCTTTATAGCAAATAAAAAAACACATTTCAGGTTTTGGATCCAGTCCAATCAAGTGTTGAATTTAGTTGTTATATTTCTGTTTACTTCAACATGAAATCGTTTTCAGGCTTTTGTGTCCATGACCTTGACATTGTTTAAGGGTATGGGCCAGTTACTGTTTTAGAAAGGCTCTCAACTTGAATTTCCCTATGCTTTCTTATACTTGGATGCTGGTTTGTGTTTTTGTAGGAATATGGCAGGAATGATGCTGTGTCATAAAGACTGATTTTTAAAAGGCAATAATTTCAAAGAGTTTGGCATTCAGGAATATTTGGGAGCATCTCAGAGTGGTTGTGACCCCAGGCTTTGGGATTACAAGGTAGATAATACAGTTCAGGGGTGTGACCTTGGGAGCTGCTTCCCCTTTCTGAGGCTTAGTTTCCTAACCTGTAAAATGGTAAGAGTGGTTGTGGCTTACATAGCATTGAGCACTTACCATTGGGAGAGACTTTTTTAAATGGCTGGGTGCAGTGGCTAAGACCTATAATCCTAGCACTTTGGGAGGCCCAGGAGGGTGGATTACTTGAGCTCAGGAGTTTGAGACCGGCCTGAGCAAGAGCAAGACACTGTCTCTACTAAAAACAGAAAAACTAGTTGGGCAACGTGGATGGAGCCTGTAGTCCCAGCAACTTGGGAGGCTGAGACAAGAGGATCACTTGAGCCCAAGAGTTTGAAGTTGCTGTGAACTATGACCCATAGCACTCTACTCAGGGTGACAGAGTAAGTCTCTGTCTCAAAAAATACAAAATTAAATAAATAAATAAAATGCCTTATATGTATTGGCTCATTTAATCCACCTGACAACCCTTTGACAGAGGTATTTTTAAAACATTATGATCTTCTGTTTAGAGATGAAGAAACCGAGGCACAAAGGGTTTAAGTAACTTGCCCAAGGCCACACAGCTGCCTCATGGTAGAGCTGGGACTCCAATGCAGTTGCTCTGTCTATAGAGACTGCCTGTTTAATCACCACACTATACTGACTTTTTGAAGTAATACCTTTATTATGTTCATTTTATAAATGATTTGATCAAGGAGAAGTTTCAGCTTATCTAATGATCAGGACTAGGATCAGAAGCAAAGAAGTCAACCTTGGGCTCTAGCAGGGGGTGAGGAATAGGAGGGCAGCTATGCACCTGCACTTGACTGGTAGATGGCTCCTGAACATTTACAGATGGTCTGAGCCCAGTGGAGGCTTGGCTTGCTGAGTGAGGCCTGGTGAGGAGACCCCCAAAGTCATTTGTTTTTGGAAGGTTTTGGAGGTGTCTTAACATCTAGATGGCATTTTTCTCAGGCTGTCATTAAAGCGTGTTTGCATTTCATTAGTTCTGGCTGAGAGACTATAGGGGGAGGCAGCCAAATCAGATCCTGCTGGACAGAAGCATGGATGCTTTGGGATTAGAATGAGTAATGTCAGGGAGGGGTGGAGGAGGTGGTTTGAAGTGAGCTGAGTTCATCAAGTTTTTGCAGAAACCACCACCCCATGACCATTTTTTTCCTTGCCAGATGGGAGAGATAACACACAAATGGTATATCCCTTGCATGGAGGACAGGTTATAGATCAGGCTTCATGGGTAGATTTCAGGGCTTCTATGAAGTCCTTGGATTGTATGTACAGAACCGTGAGTGAACATGCATGTGTTTGCATACATTTTTCTATGGAGAGAGTCCTAGTTTTTAATCAAATCCTCAAAATGTTCTGTTACATAAAACAGAAAAAAATCCTTAATGGTCGGGGAAAGAATATGAAAGAGAAAGGGAGAGAGAGAATTTCATTTCATAATAGTTACATGAAAAGTTGCCAGGAAAGCATTGGTTGACTTTATGAATTATAAACATTTTCTTCTTTAACCCAAAATAAATAGACCTCATATGAGTCTGATGATGAGAATACAGCTGTTTGTGTGTTGAGACGGAGTGGGGCTGGTGTTTACATGTGTTGGTGTGCATGTGGGGAGAGGTAGAAACAGGTGAGAAGGGGAGGAAGAGGGAGGGGGGAGCAGTGCTCTCTGGGGAACGCAGAGACTAGGCCCTTGAGCTTAAGTAAAAACACAAATTTGCTTGAAGCTAGCCTTCAGTGGATGTCCCATGATCAGGACCCTAGAAGACAATGCTGGTGGCAAGGTGACAGAATTAGTCCCTACATATCCAATGAATGATTTCTGCTTTCCTTCAACCTTGTAAGCCTCACAAATGATTTATGTTTCTTAAGAAGAAAATCCAAAACAAAACAGACTGCTTAGCCATTTAACCTCTGCTTTGAACTTCTGGGGCCAAAGTGTAGCTTTGGCCTATCCCATGTAGGTTATAGGGATGAGTGACCAGATTTCCTGGATTTCCTGGGCATCCTGATTTCAAATATTTGGTTCATTTGCTAGCCCATTTTAGCTTGTCTCTGTCCTTTTCAGGGTCTGTCTCCCTCATTCTGGAAAAATTCCAGGAGCCAGGAGCCTGACCCTGCCTCTGCTGCAGGACATTCAAAGAACATGAGGGCATCTGACTCTGCCCTATTCCCTGACGGGGTCTTGGTCATTTCTTTCCTCCTTGCAGATGACCTTTTCCATTCACTGTGCTTGCTTCTTCCAAGTCATTCATTCATTTGCTCTGACACATTTACAAAGGCCTAGCAAGTGCCAGGCATCCGTGGCAGATGCCGAGTGTTCTCAGGGAACAGCGTAAGGTGCAGCCTCTGCCCTCATAGCCCGATGCTCATGGCTTGTTAGGTGTTTCAGAGAAACTAACAGTCAGCTAAAAGATAGATGCTGAGTGCCTTGATGGATGTGCAGGGAATAGGGCCCCTTATCCAGCTTGAGGTTGTACTAGGCAATATTTCTAGAAGGGACAATATCTGTGATGAGTTGTAAAGGATGAAGGAGAATTTTCCTGGTCAACAAGAGCTGGAAGCATGGGCTGGGGAAGCCCATCGTAGGCAGAAAGAGCAAGATGTACAAAGGCATAAAGGCAAAAACCCAGGGTTGGGAGCCTGGGAGGCACCTGTGGTTTAAGTTGGATGTGATGACTAGTGGGCTCGGAGGCCAGGACTGTGGATGGTGGTAGGGTCCTCCACACTCAGGTGTATGGCCTTTTATAATGAGGGGACAGGAACTAGTTAAAGTTCTTATCAGGATCAGATTGCATTTAAAAATCTTATTCTGGATTCAATAGGGAGAGTGGATTAGAGAAGGGACAAGTTGTGAGGCAGAGAGGGCAGCTGGGGAGTTGTCACAGTATAAACAGAAATGAAAGTGACCGAGATAATGCAGTGGCAATTTTTGCTTTAAGGATGTTGATGCTGTCACTGGGTCTGTGAAGATTAGTGACTCCATTCTAATGGAGTTCACCTTGTATCAATTTGCAATGACCCTTTTTGTCCCAATACTGCACATTTTTGCTTCACTTTCTGCATGATCTGGAATGGCTGTTGGTACCTCTGCTTACCCTTTGTTCCTGTTTGCCTGTGTATCTGAAGACACGTGGGCTCCGGGTTCAACATGTTATTTAACGGGCTAGTAACTCCAAGGTCAAGTCAAAGTTTTCACCGAATAAAACATGAGGAATTTGTGGGGGGAAAAAAAGCAAAGCTGGACAGCCTCTACACCCTTTGTTGATACCTCATGGCAAAAAAAAAAAAAAAACATTGCTAGTATGAAGAGGGTGGGCTTGTACAAAAAAAAGGATTGTGTCAAGTTGTAAGTCAAAGAGAGCTTCAGTGGTGGACTTCACAGTATGACAGCATGTCCACAGCTAGGTCAGGGCCCTGAGGGTATGTAAGAGGCACATTAACCGTTGGAACCAAAGACAGGAGCCAGGAGAGACATAGAGGATTGATAATGGCCATAGTGTTTTGATTTTATTGGCTCTGGTTATCGTTTCTGCTGGAGTTAGATGCTGTGGTGTCAGAATGAGAGTTCACGAATCCATTCCCCCACCTGTCCTTGCTGAGGCATTGCAAGTCAGTCGGTCAGATGGTCATCCACCTTCTAATTTTTAACCATGTTAGGCTGTTTTTCTCTAGGTGACTCTCTTACAAGCAGGATGTATTAAACATTTTTCTTTTTTAATACTCTCTGAAAGTCTTTGTCTTTTAATAATAGAGTTAATTAACAGATTTGTTTATACAACTGATGTTTTTGGTATTGTATGTATTAATTTATTTTATGCCTTCCATTTTTTATTTATGCCTATTTCCTTCCCCTCTCCTTTTCCAGGTGATATAGATGATTTTGTTTACCACTTACCTTTAGCAGTGACTTGAAAGCTAAGAATTCTATTTTATATTTTACCACTCAATTGTCTTTGATATTATAAAATGTCTTTAAACCTGTATTACTTTAATCTGTCAGAGTTGAGGGCCGAACAATAACTTTTTTTTTTTTCTTTTTGGCTTAAATGAGAGGAATTTATTTCTTCACAGTTCTGTAGGCTGGAAATCCAAGGTCAAGGTCCTGGCAGGATTGACTCCTGGTGAGGCCTCTCTGCTTTGTTTGGAGATGGCTGCCTTCTTGCTGTGCACCTCCCTACCATGGCTTTTTCTCTGTGCATACCAAACGATAATTTTTAATCCCTGAATACATAAGGACTTTATTTGTTTATGTATGTATGTATGTATGTATGTATGTATGTATGTATGTATGTATGTATGTATTTATTTATTTTTTTGAGATGCAGTGTCACTCTGTTGCCCTAGGTAGAGTGCAGTGGCATCATCATAGCTCACAACAATCTTAAACACTTGGGCTCAGGCAATCCCACTGCCTCAGCCTCTCAAGTAGCTGGAACTAAAAGCACCCGCCAAAATGCCGGGCTAGTTTTTATATTTTTATTAGAGACAGAGTCTTGCTCTTGCTCAGGTTGTTCTTGAACTCCTGAGCTTAAGGAGACCACCTGTCTTGGCCTCCCAAAGTGTTAGGATTACAGGTGTGAGTCATCATGCCTGGCCTACATAGTAGGTTAACTTACCTTTTAATTTTATCATCATATCTTTTTTTTGAAAACCATGTAAATGATATTTTTTAGTATACCTTTGGGCTTTGAATTAAAATGTGTACAAAGGTTACTCCTAAGTACTTTGTGGTACCTTGTGTTCACTACACTCTTCTATCCCATGATAGTTCTCCCCTCCCATCCGTGTTGTACCAGCATCCCTGCCCTATTTATCTGTCCTCTTCTTGCTCTAATTTAAATCTAATCACCCAACACTATCTCTAGCAATTCTCCCCTCTGTCCCCTACATTAGTAATCTTTACTCTTCATTACATCAAACCCAAACATATACACATGCTGTTATCCCTCCCACCTTAAAATGAACAAACGTCTTGAGACCCACTTCCCTGAAGCCAGTCTGTTCTTTGCTTCCCTTTGTAGGTGAATTCTCTCCTTGCCTCCACTCTCTCTTAAGCCCATTCCAACTGGGCATCTGCCCTATCATTCCCCTGAAACTGCTGTGGCCCCCAGTTCCTACCCTGAGACGTCATCCCATGGTCAGTTCTCAGGCCTTATCTTACTTGGCCTGTGATATCAATTGCATATACACTGCTAATCACTTCCTCCCTCTTGATTTACTTCTTCCCTTGGCTTCCGGGATACCACACCCTCTTGGTTTTACTATTCCCTCTCTGGCCATTCCTCCCTTTCCTTTGTGGGTCTCTCCTCTGTTATTGTTGGACAGCCCTAAGCACTGGACTAGGTCTTCTTCTCCATTACATCTATTCCCTTGATAGTCCCACCCAGGCTCATGGATTTAAATTCCATTCATATGCTGAAAACTAGGAAATTTAAATTTCCATCGCAGACTTCTTATCTGAACTCCGGCCTCTAATATCCAACTGCATATCCGTCTCCTCACTTGTATTTCAGATAGATACTGATGGATAGAACTTAACAGGTCAAAAGCTGAACTCACAATTTTCATCTCTTGAGCCTGCTCCCTGCCTACGTTTCTCAAAATTTAGTCAATTGATAGCAATTCCAATTTGATTAAGCCAAAAACTTTGACTCTTCTCTCACACTCCATGACCAATCCATCAGGAAATCTTACTGACTCTACCTTCAAAATATGTCCAGAATAAGTTCATTCTCCCACTTCACTATTCCCATCTTGGTCTGAGCTGCCATTTTCCTTCACCTGGACTATAGGAATAGTCTCCTAAGTGGGTTTCTGCTACTTTGGTCGCAAAAGCTAGTTACAATATGGCACCCAGAGTGACCAAGTGACCATTTTAGAGTCAGCAGAGACCCATTAGTATTGTGACCCAGAATAGGGTCACAATACTAATATCTGTTGTACCAAAACTCTCAACCGTATTTGATGTGAGCTGATCCTTTTAATGTGAACTGAAAAGCACCATATTTGCATAAATTTTCATAAGGCAGTTTTTATTTAATTATAGGTACTTTACAGAATTTTCAATTACACTCAAAACGGTCAATACATGACCTCCATAAGGGCTGCGTGGCGACCCACGACCCGTGATTGGCACCAGCCCGGACCTCCAGAAGAGTTACACCGTGCCCCACGTCTGCCGGACCTCCACATGCCCTGACCAGGAACTCCAGGAGCCGCACAACCCCGTGTCCTTCCTCCTGTACCCTCCCTGCCTCCACACCAGCCTGCTTGTCTGGCCAGGGACTCTGGTAGCTGCATGCCCTCTGGAGTCGTCCCTGCTTCAGTGCGGAGCCCTTCTCCTGGTCAGAGACTGCTGGAGCCTTGGGCCTTCTGTGCCAAAGTCACTGGGTGCCACACACTCCCAGAACCATGTGTACCACCCCCCGTCCTGTTGCTGGATCCAGGTGTGTCACACTCCAGAGCAGCTCCCACAACCAGAATTCCCTGACTGGGGCAGCCCCAGAGGAGCCGCACAGGGTCACTCCCTACAAAGATTTAGCAACAATAGAGTGATCCTGCTAGGGTCTAATCTTGGAGAGACACCTCCCCAACTCTGAAGACAGCCAGAGGCAACGGTGAAAAACAATCATGAGGTGAAATCAATGGAAATACTCTGGCAATATGAATAATCAGAGTAGATCAACTCCCCCAAGGAACAATGGGGCAGACACAGCACAAGATCCCATGCACAAACAAATAGCTGAGATGAAGTATTTGGGAGTTTATCTAACAAAGGACGTGAAAGATCTCTATAAAGAGAACTATGAAACTTTAAGAAAAGAAATAGTTGAAAATGTTAACAAATGGAAAAACATACCATGCTCATGGCTGGGAAGAATCAACATTGTTAAAATGTCTATATTACCCAAAGCAGTATACAATTTTAATGCAATTCCTATTAAAGCTCCATTGTCATATTTTAAAGATCTTGAAAAAAATAATACTTCGTTTTATATGGAATCTGAAAAAACCTCGAATAGCCAAAACATTACTCAGCAATAAAAACAAAGCAGGAGGAATCAGACCTGAGACTGTACTATAAATCGATAGTGATCAAAACAGCATGGTACTGGCACAAAAACAGAGAAGTAGATGTCTGGAACAGAATAGAGAACCAAGAGATGAATTCATCTCAGGGTGGGCAAGGGACTTGTAGAGAAACTTCTCTAAAGAAGACAGACGCACAATCTACAAACACATGAAAAAAAGCTCATCATCCTTAATCATCAGAGAAATGCAAATCTAAACTACTTTTTGATATCACCTAATCCCAGTAAGAGTAGCCCACATCACAAAATCCCAAAACCAGAGATGTTGGCATGGATGTGGAGAAAAGGGCACGCTTCTACACTGTTGGTGGGAATGCACACTAATATGCTCCTTTTGGAAAGATGTTTGTAGAATACTTAGAGATCTAAAAATAGACCTGCCATTCAATCCTATAATTTCTTTACTAGGTTTATACCCAGAAGACCAAAAATCACAATATAACAAAGACATCTGTACCAGAATGTTTATTGCAGCCCAATTCATAATTTCCAAGTCATGGAAGAAGCCCAAGTGACCATCCACCCACCAATGGACTAGCAAATTGTGGCACATGTATAGCATGGAATATTATGCAGCCTTAAAGAAAGATGGAGACTTTACCTCTTTCTTGTTTACATGGATGGAGCTGAAACATATTCTTCTTAGCAAAGTATCTCAAGAATGGAAGAAAAAGTATCCAATGTACTCAGCCCTACTATGAAGCTAAATTATAGCTTTCACATGAAGGCTATAATCCAACTATACCACAAGACTATGGGGAAAGGGCCAAGGAAGGGGAAGGGAGGGGGGAGGCTTTGGTGGAGGGAGGGTAATGGGTGGGGCCACACCTATGGTGCATCTTAGAATGGGTACAGGTGAAACCTACTAAATGCAGAATACAAATGTCTACATACAGTAACTAAGAAAATGCCATGAAGACTACTTTGAACAGTTTGATGAGAATATTTCAGATTGTATATGAAACCAGCACATTGTTCCCCTTAATTGCACTAATGCACACAGCTATGATTTAACAATAAAAAAAAAAGAATCCCTATTCAACAAATGGTGCTGTGAGAACTAGATAACCACATGTAAAACACTAAAACTCAATCCACACCTTTCACCCCTGACTCAAGATGAATAAGAGATTTAAATCTAAGATATGAAATGATAAAAATCTTAAAGTGTGGGGAAAACTTTTGATGATGTTGGACTGGAGAAAGATTTTATGACAAAGACTTCAGCGGCCATAGCAACAACAACAAAAATTAACAAATGAGACTTAATTAAGCCAAAAAGCTTCTGTACAGCTAAGGACACAACAATTAAAGCAAAAATACAACCTTCAGAATGGGAAAAGATATTTGAAGGGTGTCAATCTGACAAAGGACTGATAACTAGAATCTACAGAGAATCAAATCAACGAAAAAGAGTAAATAATCTCATGTACCTCTGGGCAAGAGATGTGAACAAAACCTTCTCTGACAAAGACAGATGAATGACTAACAAACATATGAAAAAATACTCATTACCCCTGATTATCAGAGAAATGCAAATCAAAACTACTCTGAGATGTCATCTAACTCCAGTGAGACTGGCCCACATTACACAATCTGTAAAGCTGCAGATGCTGGTGCAGATGTGGAGAGAAGGGGACACTTTTATGCTGCTGGTAGGACTGCAGACTAATACAACCTTTTGGAAGGAAGTATGGAGAACCCTCAAAGAACTCGTATTAGACCTCCCATTTGATCCTGCAATCCCATTACTAGGCATCTATCCAGAAGAAAAAAATCATTTTATCATAAGGACATTTGCACTGAAATGTTTATTACAGCTCGATTTACAATTGCCAAAATGTCTAAACAACCTAAATGTTCATCAACCCAGGAATGGATTAGCAAGCTGTGGTATAGGTACACCATGGAATACTATTCAGCCACTAAAAAAGATGGAGACTTTACATCTTTTGTATTAATTTGGATAGGAGTGAATACATTCTTCTCAGTAAAGCATCACAAGAATGGAGAAGCAAGAATCCAACCTACTCAATTCTAATATGAAGGCAGCAGATGAGCTAATACAAGGGATGGGTTAGGGAATGGCAAATTGGGGAGAGAGGAAGAGAAAGGTGAATTGGGGGGTCATGGTGTGTGGCACATCTTTTGGGGCAAGGACACAATTACAAGAGGGACTTTCCCTAACAACCGCAATCAGTGCAACCTAATTCTGTGTACTCTCAATGAATCCCAAGCAATAAAAAATAAATAAATACATTAATTAAAAAATTTATCTTTATTATTTCTTTAAAATGTTTTTTAAAAAAGAAAAAGTATATAAAGTAAAAAATGAAGGTCTCTCTCTTTCAACCGCAGTTCATTCATTTCCCCAAAGGTAAAATTTTAGTAATATACCTCTAGACATTTTACTATGTATATTCAGATTACAGTATAAATAAATCAACACATATTTGGAGAGTTAAATTTTAGGGAAAAAATAGGTATCACACCACATGTGATCTTCTTCAATATCTCTTTCTTTTCATTTAATCCTATATGGTAGACACAATTCCATGTGAGTATACAAATTTATCCCATGCTTTTGAACATCTACGTAGCATTCCATTGTATTTACACACTGTTTTCTATATAACCATGATTTTATTGATATATACTTAAATTTTTTAGCACTGTAATTAATGAGGGTCTATACATTCTTATACCAAATGGTACAAATGTTTTCACATTAAATTGCTAGGTATGATCATTTAAAATTTTGACGAACACTAAAAAATTATTTTCTAAATATTTTACAAAAATTTGCTTTTCTACAATAGTGAGTGACAATACTCATATTCTTTCCCAATGTTAAGTATCTTCAATCTTTTGCAAGTGTGCCAATCTAGTGAATGAAAAATGATGTTGCATTAAGTGGCATTTCTGCAATTTTTGCTTGAGTAGCTTTTCAATGTTTAAAAGTAGTTTCTGTTTTTCCTCTGTTCAGTGTCTATTTGACTTTTTAGAATATTTTCATATTGTAAAAACTTTTCATAAACCACAAGTTAGATATTACTATTTGAGGATATATGCATTGAAAATATTTTCTCCTACTCTATTTTGTTTTCTCCTAGTCCGTTTATTTTATCAACAATAACTTTATTCATAACATATTTTTCCAAGTAATGGTTTTACATTTTTACACAGTCAGATCTGTCAATCTTCTCCTTTAAGGCCTCTGGATTTCAAACCATTCTTACAAAGGCCTTCCCCACACCAAGACTCTATCCTATCTCCCTCTGGTACTCTCATAATTTCATTTTAGAGGGTTAGTCCTATAATTCATATTTATTTATGGTATGAGTAAGGGATCTCCTTTCACTTTCTCCAAAGTAAACAGGCAGATATCAAAGTACAATTGATTGCCCAGTGTATTTGGATCTGTCTCTGGACTGGTTTCTATTCCACTGATATGCATATAATACTTCATTGTGCTTTCTGTGAGTCATACTATGTGCTAAGAGAGCATGGTTAAACTTAATTTATATCTGTATTGCTAAATAAAATTCATAGGAGGCTTGGTTTGGACTGAGCTCCTGTGCTAGGCCCAACAGACAAGACCAAATTTAAGTTACTCCTGCTGAAGTTCCATGCCACCAAGCCCAAATTAAGTCGTATATCTGAACTTCTGAGAAAATTGGAGAGAGAGAGATAATAGCTATTATAAATCCCCAACAAGCTGGTTTTAGCCGACACGATAGAAAAGTCCACTGGGCTTTAACTTTTACGACTTTAATTTTGAAATAACCTTCAGTTCTCTGTTTCTGCTTTCTTTAGACCTGCTCTTTTCATAAAACCAAATTTCTTTGCTCAGCTGATTGGAACATTCATTCTATTTTAGAGAATGAGATGTTGCCTGCTTCTAGAATTGCAAATAAAAACTAGTTAAAATCTTTAAACTATTATTTGTTGTAATTTAGTCTTTGACCCTATCATGGCAATGAATACAAGTTCAGTGTTATGTGAACATTTTTTAAAGAGGATTAAAGTGGTCTGTTTGGATATATGCTGGCCTCTAAAGCTTAAGGAAAACAGATGATGTGAATCTGAAAATTGAGGGCAATTTAAAAAATTTATCTTACAGATTCTGTTTCCTACAGCCCATCAACAGACCCTGCAGGGTTCCCAGTTCATTCATTTACTCATCCACTTACCATTCAGATTACACTTATTGACCACTTACTATACATTGTATTAACATATGTATATAGGGGGTTGGTTCCAGCACTCCAGCACAAACCAAAATCCCCACAAACTCAAGTTCTTCAGTTGGCCCTGCAGAACCTGCAGAACCTGCAGAACCTGCAGGGATGAAAGGTCCATCTTCCAAATACTTGGGCTTCACATCCTGTGAATGATGTTTTTTTGGTCCTTGGTTCTTTTCCAAAAACCCTGCACACAGGTGGAGCTGTGCAGTTCCAACCTATTTTGTTTGAGGGTGTACTACATTGAATGAAGCACTGGTAAGGCAAAAGACACATACTTTGCTCCTATACAATTTGCAGACTTGTTCTGGGACACAGAAATATAAAAGAGTCTTCATTTAAAGAGGAATGATGACTGTGAGCACAAGATAGAGTGCGGACCCAGAGTGAGGATAGATGAACTCAGGGAAGGAAAATGTACACAGCTGGGCCCTAAAGGATGAATATGAGCTCACCAGGTGACAAAGGGCAGGTGGAAAAGTAAGCAAAGCGAAAATCATAAAGAGCCCACAAACCTCATAAATACCAAGAGAGACAAGAACAATTTTCAATTTTACATTTTGGGAAAATTGGTTGGTTTGTGTAAAATAGATTAGAGAAGAGTGAGATTAGCACCTGGGAGACGTTTGGGTGAGGGGATTGTTGCAACATCCCAGCTGTTGTGAGATAAAAAATTGTGTATAGATATTCACACATCGTATAAGAGGTTAAGTTGCTATATTGTTCTTCCCTTCAAGTTGCATTAATGACTAATCCAGACATATGCTGATAGCCTAGTAAAAGGTTTTTATTGGCAAGAGGGAAAACAAAGCAATAGTCTATGTACATAAACAGAAATTTGGGTGATAAAAGTTGTTTGCAAATAAACTCCTAGAAAAACATTCTGAGTCATTAAAATAAAGGAGATTTAATTCAGGCTACATTTTAAATTCTGTCCAACTTAATCTTCCTCCTGATTAAAATTTGGAGAGGAGACACACATCTATTTGAGATCTATAACATGGCTTTGGATGCAACCCATTCAGAACAATTACTGACAATGGTATGGGAATAATTGGTGAGGAAAATAGGATCAGAGGTGGCAGTACTCTTAAAAAGGAGCTCCAACCAAATGGGGAGTAAGGGGTCCCCCCCTACGCAGCAAGGGTCTGGACACAATGTGTTTGGAAAATAACTCTTTCCTGCTTTGTCCCCCAGACCACAACCCATTGTCCTTTTTCGTTTCCTTAGGGAGTGGAAAAAAACCTGTGCATTTCTTTTTGTCCTAAAAATGTTCACCTTTGCCATCATCCAAGTCTGTGGATTTGGAGAGAGTCCAAGAAACACTCCTGATTTTTCCTAACATTAGAACAAAGCCCAGATCCAGCTGGAAACATTCAGTGATTCACAGGCAGGTGTCATCCATCTTGAGATACTGAAAACTCAAGGGAAGACAGTGAAACAGGAAATCCCAGGCTAAATTGAATGGGAGAGTCATTGGGAAGGATTGCTGCTTCTATTTTTCCTGATAATGGCTCTGCCATTTGTTATACAATGTGGTTGTTATGGCGACAGGGTAGAGGACAGTGGGAGAGTAGAGAGAGTGAACTCTTATAAAAGAATTAAATGTAGCAAGGTAAAAGAATTTGGGGTGTGTGTATTTGTACTTATTTCACCTTGCTTGAATTTTAGGACAACCACAGTCTGGTTCCATGATGAA
Organism: Loris lydekkerianus; assembly: GCA_963574355.1. Taxonomy (NCBI): domain Eukaryota; kingdom Metazoa; phylum Chordata; class Mammalia; order Primates; family Lorisidae; genus Loris; species Loris lydekkerianus. The sequence goes on along the minus strand of CAUYPK010104097.1, from coordinate 11,372 downwards.
GCCAACAAGACCTAGGGTTGGTTCCTGCCCTTCTGTGTCTCAGTGTCCCTCCAGCATCCTCAAATATCATTGTTAAATCTGTCCCATGGTACTTGAATCATTTTGCTCACATCAAATAATCTTTATCTTAAGGTTTCTGTTACCCTTCAATGCAATCGTGATTCTCTCACTACTGCTCTGGCAATCCATCAATCTTTTCTATTTTTGCCTGCTACAATTTGAATGGGTCCCTTAAATGTCATGTGTTGGAAATTCAATCCCCAAATTTATATGTTGATTGGAATTAGGGCCTTGGGGAGGTAATTAATATTAGATAAGTTGGGGAGGGGCACATCATGGGACTGGTGGCTTTAGACAAAGAGGAAGACAGACGGGGCTGACAAGCTTTTCCCCTCTTGCCATGTGTCCTCCATCAGGTAGGACAGCAAGAAGGAGGCCTTCCCACGTGCAGCCCCTTGACCCCGGACTGCCCAGACTCCAGAACTCTAAGAAATAATTTTATTTTCTTTGTTAATTATCCAGTCTGTGGTATCATGCTATATAGCAACACAAAACAGGTTAAGACAGAAGTATCAAGAAGTGGGATTGTTACACCTGAAAATGTGTCAGCAGCTTTGCAGGTGATGAGCAGAGGCTGGAAGGATTTGGAGAAGCAGGAAAGAAAAAGCTTCTATTGCTGTGAACGAACCATGAAGGGTGATTCTAGTGAAGGCTCAGAAGATAAGACTAGGATTAAGTGATCATGACCAGAATACTGATAGAAATATGTCTGATATAGGCCATTTTGATAAGGTCTCAGATGGAAATGAAAATATCTTACTGGTAATTGAGTGAAGACCATGTTTCTTATACAGTAGCAAAAAAGTTGGTAGCAAATAATGTGTCCATGCCCCAGGGCTTCATAAAAGGCTGAAATTGATGTTGTTAATACTTTAGGAGGTTCAGCCTGGGTCTAGTTGTTCATCACACAAAGATACAATTATTGAGACAAAGAGAATTGCTAAGAAAGAAAGGAATTTTTAGTAGGAAAGATATCCTGTCAGGAGAATAGGGAAGCTGCCTCAAATCTGTTTCTCTGACTATTGTGGGCTTTTAAAGGGATGGCCATATGCTTTGGGGCAGTTCATGGGGGATGGTGAATCTTGGTGTTCTCAATCTACGTAGAGGCCTTCAGAGTCTCAGCTTTTTTGTCTTGCAGAAAAACCACTATTTCTCAAAATGCCAAGTAGTTAAGGGAGAGAATTATAGAAAAACATATAGGGGTCATTAAAATTTGTTAATAGAGCCTTGGCCATATTGTAGAAAATAGTAGTTATCAATAGTTCAGCACTTGTTTCTAAGGCTGCATCAGAAGAATGAGGAGAAGTAGTTTCAGGAGAAGGAAAAAAAAAAATGATTCATTTGCCAGCAAATGAGAAGGTTGTCAGACTCCTATCTTAAAGTACCAATGTCCTGCCTCTGAGCAGAAATACAGAGCTTTTAAAAGGGAGCATTTCAGCTTTAGGCTATTGCTGTTCAACTATAGTTGATTGTTCTAATTCATCCCATCTTTCACTAAGACAATCTCATGACCTCTACCTGACAATTACTTTGAGAAATCTGTGGTACAAAGAACAAAGGACATTCCTCTGCCTCTGCCAGCCACTGGCCTGAGGCAGGGATGCAGATTTTAATTCCCCCAAAATGTGGGAGAGATTTCAGAGAGACAGGAAACATTTTACCCTTTCTCAGGGCATTCCTTCTTCACAGTTAGTTATATTAAGAATAAGAGAATAGCAGAACTGGTAGATGAAATTTCTAAACAGCAGAGCTTTCAGATTCTTGCATGATTACAGTGAACTAACAGAGAAAAGGGATGCAGAACAGAAAGATTTGAAAAATTTGCAGCTTAGGTATGTTGTAGAGAATGAAAGAGCATTTTTTAAGGAGAGGAAATGAAATAGCCTAGAGGCAATTTCAGAAAGAGATTAGAATGGCTAAAAGGGAGGTAAGTCCCAAGCCTCAAGAAAATAGGACAATGGACCTGAAGACACTTCAGAACTTTGGGGCTACGCCTCTCATCAGAAGCTGAGAATGTGAGGGCCCGAGGGCGGAAGGGCCTGCTAACCATCTTGCATAGCCTCAAGTGTCTGCTTCCTGCATGTCTGCCCCAGAATCCCAGTGCAGCAATCCTTGGCCACCCCAGCTGTGGCTCAAATGGCCCCAGCTACAGCTCAACCCAGTGGCCCTAAAGGGACAAGCTGAACCCAAAGTTTAAGCCATGTACTTTGGTGGCACGACACCATGGCTTATAATGCCAAGGGAGAGATATGCAAAGAGAAAATCATGAAAGGCTTTTGAACCTAATGAGTGGGTCCAGATGTGGCTTGTGCCACCATGCTGGAAGGTACAAGGTATAAGCTTTGGAGAAATGTCCACATGGTGCTGACTCTGCTGGTACACAGAAAGCGTGGGCTGTGGAATCATGGTTGCTTTCACCAGGATTTCAAAGGATGTTTCAGAGTTTGCAGCCCTAGACAGAAACATGACATGGGCAGAGATTCCACTGAAAGTTCCTACCAAAGCAATGCCGAATAGAGCTGCAGGATTGAGGCTGCCACCAGAACCCCAGAATGATAGAGCCACCAGCAGTATGCAACGTCTTCCTGGAAAGCTAGGTGCTGAACTCCAGTCACATGGGAAAACAGTCACATGGGATGCATGCAGCACAGCCATGCAGGCAGGGCTGCCTGAGGCCTCAGGAGCCAACTTTCTACCCCACTGTGTCCAGGAGATGGCACATGACATGGAAGACTATTGCGAAGCTTAAAAAAGATTTAATGTCCATGCTGCTGGGCTTAGGACTTGCTTCGGGTTGGTTATTCTTTTCTTTTTGCCTATATCTAAGAGAACGTTTACCCTATGCCTGTCCCACCATTGTTTCTTGGAAGCAGATAACTTGTTTTTGATTTTACAGGTTTACAGCTGGAAGGAGTTAGACCTGAGTCTTAGACAAGACTTTGAACTTTTGAGTCAGTGCTGAAATGAGTTACGACTTTGGGACTATTAGAATGTGATGACCCACCATTGTTTCTTGGAAGCAGATAACTTGTTTTTGATTTTACAGGTTTACAGCTGGAAGGAGTTAGACCTGAGTCTTAGACGAGACTTTGAACTTTTGAGTCAGTGCTGAAATGAGTTACGACTTTGGGACTGTTAGAATGTGATGAATATATTTTGTATTGGAAGGAGAACATGACTTTGGGCAGTAAGGATCAGAATGATATGGAATGAGCATGGTTTGACTCCGTCAAAACTCCTGTTGAAATTTAATTGCCAGTGTAATGTTATTGAGAGGTGGTGATGCATTTAAGAGGTGTTTAGGTCATAGGGGCTCTGCCCTCATAACGAGATTAATGGAGATTTTACTGTTGCAGGACTGGATTGGTTACCAAGAGTGCCAGTTGCCACCAAGTGAGGCTGCTCCTCCTGTTTGGTCCCCTTTTTGCACATACTCACTTCTCCTTCTCTGCTGTGTTGTGATGCAGCATGAGGCCCTAACCAGAAGCCAAGCAGGTGACGGATGGTGCCATGCTTCTTGAACTTCCCAGCCTGAAGAATCGTGAGGCAAATAAACCTCTTTATAAGTTACCCAGTCTCAGGTATTCTGTTACAGAAAAAGATAATAAATAATGCCTGTGCTTTAATTTGGTACAGGTGGAAAACAAGAAATGTGTCCAGATGCCAGTGGAGAATCAGGTACCTGTTACTCCTCAGCAGCACATCCTAACCTGAGCGCCACCCAGGAAGGATTCCCCCACATGCATAAACACCCAGCACAGTGCCTAGGACATAATACCTGGCAACAAGTCTTTTTTTCTTCTAATTTTCTTTCATTTTCCTGAACTCACAGATTTCTTTTCTGAGGACATTTGCACAGTATAGTGTCTAAATGTAGAATTAATTTTGTGACATAATATAAATTTGGAAATTTTAATCAGGGTGCCAGGATAAATCTTTATCAGATAACAACACAACTCTGAAGTAGATTATCAAGATGAAGATTTTCATAAGACATATTTGAAAACCTATAGCATGACCTTGAAAAACACCAGAGATACAAAAGGTCTAGAGAGTAGAGTGAAGAGAATTTAATGAGGTAGAATTTTGGAGTGAGTGCTACTTTTAGTACCAGAAACCCCTTCTACTCCCTCCTTGCCAAAACAGAAGAGATTCGGAGGTGACAGCCTGGTGAATGTGGCTTCGAATGGCTTCTAGGAAAACCTCTGGAGAGTTTGTCATATGACCTTAGCAGTTAGAGTGTCACAATGGACTACTTCTCACCTGCAGAAAGCTCTGGCAGAGCAAAGGAGAGTTGCTGCTACATGTATGGAGCAGCTGTGCTCCCCTCTGGTGATAGAGCAGGTATATGTAATCCCAGGGCTAGACAAAGAACCTATAATAAGAATGTTGTCTCTTATTGTGCCCAAGATGGTGAACTTTGGGTGGGTTAAAAGGATGTTGGAAGACAAAAACAAAATTGACTTCATGATTATACTCCCCCCGCCCCCATTACTTCTGCTGTGTGCCAGCTACATTATTATTTCATTTGCTTATTCAGCTATATATCTTGAGTGGTTACTATGAACCATACACAGTAGACAGTGGGAATACAAAGATTAATATGTGTGAGATATGGCCCCTGCCCTGGAATTGCTGGTTGTATAAAAGAGATGGGCTAGCAGACACAAAATATGATACTATAAAAGGAGAATGAATGGAGGTTTGAGACCTAGGAAGAAAGAATGAGCAAATGTGTGACAGAAATGCAGACATTTATGGTTGCTCATAAAAGCAGACAAGGATATTCTATGTAAAGAGACAAAATAAATAGAGGTACAGAGGAATGAGATAAGATGGAACAAGTTCAGAAAATTGTGTGAAATAAAAACATATGAGCACGAACTACATTAAAGAAGTCAAAAGAATACCCTTTGGTGGTTTGGTAGTTCCACAAAAAGTTAAACCTAGAATTACTATACCAGTATTTCCACTGCTAGGTATACATCAAAAAGAATCAAAAAACTGATACTCAAATACATGTACATATGTGTTCATAGCAGCGCTATTCACAAGAACAAAAAGATGGAAACAATGCAATTGTCCATTAATGGATGAATGGGTAAGCAAATTGTGATAGATTCATACAATGAGATATTATGCAACCATAAAAAGAAAGGAAGAATATATACTACAAAATGGATGCACCTGAAAAACATTATATTAGGAAGCCAAACACAAAAGGTCACATATTGTATTATTTCATTTATAATGGAATAAGTAAATCTGTAAATGCAGAGCACAAACTATTTGTCATCAGAGGCTGGTGGAGTGGAGAGTGGGAGATATTACTTAATGAACACAGTTTTTTATTTTTGAGTGACAAAATCTTTTGGTATTTTGAAAATATGTCGAAGAGGTAGTTGTACAACACTGTGAATATATTAAGTGCCACTGAATTTTTCACTGAAAACGGTTATTTTATGTTATGCCAATTTCATCTCTGTCAAATTTTAAAACCATAACACAATTTAATTTTTCACAAAAGTAAGTACTTTGACAATACCTAGAGGATGATTTGGGGGGCAGGCAGACAAACTTGGTGGTCAGTGAAGAGTCTGGGTGAGATATAGGAGCCCTCTCAGAGAGAGTAGCAGGGCAGAGGGATGGAGAGAAGAAGGGGAGAGTCAAATGGCCTCGGGGAAGTGGACCGTATAGGTGCTCATGGCTGTGCATCCAGGGGAGTCAGGGAAGGGAGTAGAGGTTAGGGAGAAAGGGCATAAGGAGTAAAGGACCAAGTTGCTTCAGTGACATGATGGATGATGCTATCAAAACTCTAGAGGAGGGGCAAAGAAGATAAAGAAGGAAAGGCTAACTAAAATCTAAGTAGGATGTGGTTTATGGAGGAGAAACAATTCAGTCTGGGACATTTGGTTTTGAGATTTCTATGGGACATCAAAGTGAAAATCTACCCAAAAGTAAATCCTAAAAGACTGCAATTGGGAATTGTCCAATTAAAAAAAATTTTAAACTATTGTGGTATATAATAGTTGTTTTTATTTAAGGAATACATATAATGTTTTCGTATAGGCATATAATGTATATTAATCAAATAAGTGTAATTGGGGTATCCATCACCTCAGGCATTTATAACTTTGTGTTAGGAACATTATGATTCCATTCTTTTAGTTATTTTAAAGCATGTCCCAACTTATTGTTGATTATGGTCACTTTGTGATACTATCAAATACTGTTCATTCTAGTCAATTGTATTTGTGCCCCCATTAACCCTCCTCCTCCATCCCCACCCTCAGGTACCCTTCCCAGCCTCTGGTAATCATCATTCTGCTCTCTGTCTCCATGAGATCAATTGTTTTCAGTACTTAGCTCCCACATATGAGTGAGAACACATGAGATTTATCTTTCTGGGCTTATTTCACTTAACATAATAGTCTTAGTTCCATCCATGCTGTTGTAAATGGCACAATTTCATTCTTTTTTAAGGCTATAAAATACTACATCGTATATGTGTACCATAATTTCTTTATCCATTCATTGGTTAAAGAACACTCAGGTTGATTCCAAATCTTGGCTATTGTGAATAGTTGTGATATGCTGATTTTCTTTCTTTTAGATCTACAAAGTTCTGACAGCTAAATTCATGAACTCATCCTAGGAAAAGTGCCACATACCTAAGTAGCTGAATATCCTTGTTACCTTTGAAGTACCACCCTGGAAAATTATGCACTGAAGCCAGTGCCTAGTCCATGCTTCAAAGTAATTTCGGAATTCTTTTTCTGGAATAGCCATTAGGGCTATCATAATATTATCCTTGATGTCCTGAATATCACCAAAATGTCTTCCTTTCAATATTTCCTTTCTCTTCAAGTAAAAAAATAGTCATTTGAGGCTAAACAGGTGAGTTGGGAGAGTGATCCAATACACTCATTCCTTTACTAGCTAAACATTCCCTCACAGTCAGCGCCAGCTGAACTGGTGAATTTTGATGCAAGAGCCATGGGTCGTTGGCCAAGATTTTCAGTTAAGATTTTCCTAATCATTTCTCCATTGCTGTTTACTTCATCAGCTATGCTTGTCACAGTCAGCTGATGATTTTGGCAAAAAAATTGATGAATGAATTTTTGCAATGTTTTTTGTCAGTTCTGCTCATTACTGGCCACCCTGACCTCTCTTCATCAGTGACAAGTTCTCTCCCCTTAGAAAAACATTTAATCCATTTGTCCTTTTCTCTTTGATTCATGGCATTTCCTCATAAGCTTGGACTAACACATCCATGACTTTACTTCCACTCTTGCCAAGTTTATCAAGAATTTAATGTTTGTTCAGTGCTCTAATTCAAGCTCCTACATTTTTGCAACAGCACACAAAAATATGTAACAACAATAATGAATGCCACTCAGTAAGGCATTGCCACATGTTAACATGAACACGGCTTCGAGATGCTGATATAACAAGGTTAGGAAACTTTACCAAGTTGTTTGTACAGTGCTGCCAACATAAGCACACAGTGGCAAGTTCACAAATTTAATTGTCAGGCCTCATTTATGTCGCAGGAGGATTGCTAGGTCATATGATAGTTCTATCATTAGTTTTTTGAGAAATTCCATACTGTTCTCTATAATGGTTGCACTAATTTACATTCCCACCAATAGCACACAAGAGTTTCCTTTCATCCACATCCTCACCAACATTTGTAATTTTATATCTTTTTGATAAAAGCCTTTTTACTGGGGTGAGATATCATATTGAAGTTTTGATTTGTATTTCTCTAATATCTGATGATGTTGAGCATTATTTAAAAATTTTTTTCAGATTAATTTGAGGGTACAGATGATTAGGTTACAGTGTTTGCATTTGTTGGATAAAGTCCATGTTGTGTCTTGCACCCAGGAGGTGTGCCAGATACCTTTACATTCTGCCCATTAGGTAGAAGCTCACCTATCACTCTTCTTCCTCTCTTCTCCCCCCTCTTATTCCTTCCTCCCAACTTGAATTGAGTTTTTCTCTTGTGTGGGTGTGTAATAGTTTATTTACTGACTTCATATTAGTATTGAGTACATTGGATACTTGCTTATCCATTCTTGTGATAAGAAGAATGTGGTTCAGCTCTATCCAAGTTAATACAAAAGATGTAAAGACCCCATCATTTTATGGCTGAACAGTATTCCATGGTATACATATGCCACAGTTTTTTAATCTATTCCTGGGTTGATGGGCACATAGGTTGTTTCCTCATCTTGGCAGTTGTACATTGAAATGTGATTAAAAATCTAGTGAAAATGTCCTTATGATAAAATGATTTTTTTCTTCTAGGTAGATGCCTAGTAATGGGATTGTAGGATTAAATGGAAGGTCTACTTTGAGTTCTTTGAGGATTCTCCATACTTCTGTCCAAAGAGGCTGTTCATTGTCCTACCAACAATGTAAAAGTGTTCCCTTCTCTCCATATCTGTGCCGGCATCTGGAGCTTTGGAACTTTGTGATGTGGGCTATACTCACCAGGTTAGGTGATATCTCAAGGTTGATTTCAATTTACATTTCTCTGATAATTAGGGTTCATGAGCACTTTTTCATGTGTTTGTTGGCCATTCATCTGTCCTGTTCATGTCTTTTGCCCAGTGATAGAACTGTTAGCTCTTTTTTCGTTGATTAATTTGAGTTCCCTGTAGATTCTAGTTATCATTTCTTTGTCATTTTTGTAACATGCAAATATATTTTACCATTTTTAAAGTTGTCTATTTGTTAAAATTGTTGCATCCTTAGCTGTGCAGAAGATTTTCAGCTTAATTAAATTCTGCTTGTTTATTTGTGTTGCTGTTGCAATTGCCAGTGAAGTCAGGCCAGCATCATCAAGAGTTTTTCTCATGCTTTCTTCTAGAATTTTTATCATTTCATGTCTTAGATTTAAATTTTTTATTCACCTTGAGTCAGTTTTTGTAAGTGGTAAAAGGTGTGGGTCCAGTTTCATTTTTTAATATGTGGTTAGCAAGTTCTCCCACCACCATTTATTAAATAGGGAGTCTTTTCCCCAGTGTGTGCTTTTGTTTGGTTTATTGAAGATCAGATGTCAAAAAGGAGGCTAATTTCATCTCTTGGTTTTCTATTCTGTTCCATATGTCTATATCTCTGTTTTTGTGCCAATACCATTCTATTTTGATTACCATGGACTTATAATATCATCTGAAGTCCGGTAGCGCTGATGTTGAGCATTTTTTTATATACCTGTGAGTCATTTTATATACCTGTGAGTCATTGCATTTTTACTTCTGAGAATTGTCTGTTCAGATCTTTTGCCAAGTTCTAATCAGATTTTTTAATCTATTGGTTATTAGAGCTCCTTACATATTCTAGTTATTAACTCCTTGTCAGAAGGGTAGTTTGCAAATATTTTATTCCATTCTATGGCCTGTCTCTTCACATTGTTGACTGTTTCCTTTGCTGTTCAGATAATTTTTACCTTGATGTGATCCCATATGTCCAAATTTGTGTTAGTTGCCTGAGCTTTGGGAATATTGCTCAGGAAGTTCTTACCCAGACCAATTTTCTGAAGCATTTCCCTTATGTTTCTTTTAGTAATTTTATAGTTTCAGGTCTTATATTTAAGTTTGTAATCCATTTTTATTTGATTTTTGTATATGTTGAGAGACAATGGTCTAGTTTCATTCTTCTATGTATGGATATCTAGTTTTCCTGCCACCATTTATTGAAGAGAGGGTCCTTTCCCCACTGTATGGTCTTGGAAACTTTGCTCAAGGGCATGAAGGGAAGGTTTGTGAATTAGACTCAGGAGGTGACGGTGAACATATACACAGATCAGGGGGCGAATGCAGTGTGAGTCCTGGCCACAAGGTGCTTGAGGAGAACCCCTTCACCCACAGGAGGGCCATACTCCAAGCTCAGACTGGAATTATGGGCAGTTAATATAGCCTGGACAACATAGCTAGACCCTTCCCTCTACAAAAATACATTAACTAGATGTGCACCTATATTCCTAGCTACTCTGGATGCTGAGGCAGAAGGATTGCTTAAATCCAGGAATTTGGGGGTGCAGTGAACTATGATCATGTCTGTGTACCCCAGAGTAGATGACAGAGGGAGACCTTGTATTAAAAAAATAACAAAACCCTCACTAGTTTAAATAAAGAGTATATTTTCCTCACATGCCTATATACCACATGTAGGCAGTCCCAGCAGGGCAGCTTTTCAAGATGTCCTCAAGAATGTCCTTCTGTCATTTCTCTCTGTAGTCCTTAGCATTTGCCACTTCATGGCTACAAGACGAGTTTTGTATCCTAGCTTCACAAACATGTTTCAAGCAAAAAGAAAACAGAAGGGAAAAGAGCAACTAGAAAAAGTGAAGCTACTCATACCAGCTGACTTGGCTCCATTTCAAAATCTTCTGGAAATACTACTCAATGACTTTTGCCAATTGGGTACAATTGAGTTCATGTCCACTCTGGTGACATGGGAGCCTGGAAGGTTAGCTATTACTTAACATGCTGCCTCTACCCATATTTGAGAATTGTTTCCTAAGCTATAGCAGATGGGAAGCAGCAACGTGGAAGAGAATGGGTTTTGTGAGTCACTTACACTAACACTACAATGAAATGAGATTTAAAATCTGAAAGCAAAGGACAAGAGAAGTACATAGCACACCAATACTTTTCTCATCAAGAACAATGTTGTACAAGATTAATTGCTTCAGTTACTCGGAACATAATCCTCCATGGAACTTCCACAAGCCCTTCTGATGGTCTTTGCCAAATCTTAAATCTTCACTATACTCCTGAGACATTTCATGTCTCTTGCAGAAGTCGCAATAAGAGAATTGAGTAGATAAATACCTGGAAACACCAAACTGAAGGTTCAAAGACAGAAGAGAGAAAGAAAACAAGTGTAATATCAGGAAAAGACAACCCTGGGATACCTAAACTGCTGGACTTCGTGTAGGGATTTCATATAAGTATGTTGTAAAAAGTACAAAACAGACAAAAAGAATTATCAAGCATCTTTGAAAGGAACAAAAATAAGCTCATTTTGAAAAGCCAAATGCAATTAAAAATTATAACAGAAAGATCTTACTTGTAGAATTTTCCCTTGAGGAAAAAAAAATAAAAAATTTTCATTCCCTTTGACTTGTTCTCTTTATTTATTTATTTATTTTTAATTATTAAATCATAGCTGCATACATTGATATGATTATGGGGCATCATACACTAGCTTCACAGACCATTTGACACATTTTCATCACAATAGCTAACATAGCCTTCCTGGCATTTTCCCAGTTACCCTGCCAAGACATTTACATTCCA
>CAUYPK010104096.1:0-10595 GCA_963574355.1 Loris lydekkerianus | reverse complement strand
ACTGTGAAATGGTTTTTTTCATTTCCTGTGGTTCTAAGTAAAATAGTTTTCTCTCCCAAACTTGCCACAGTTCTGTTGCTTGGAAGATCAAAGGTCATTTAAATACATGATTACATTTACAATGCATGATTGTTTGATGTGCTGTACGCCATTAACATACCACATTAACCCATAGTATTCAATGGCAACTTTAATAAAGTGAATAAACCATTTAAGACAGTAAAGCATTGTAAATAAATGGTTAAAAATCCTGAATCCTTATACTCCGAACACCCTGATTATAAGGATTCAGGATTTATAAACATTTATTTACAAGACTTTACTGCCTTAAAGGGGGTTTTCACTTAATTAAATGTGCCATTAAATATTGTGGGTTAAATAGTTCAGTGGAATACAGTTCACTTCAGCCGCCTACCTCTTCAGCCGTGACTTGTGGACTGAGCTGAAGCACCGCCCCCTCAAGCAGACGGCAGAAGACGACTGGAGACTATGTGCATTTGATTAGGTGCGCACACACCGAATCAAATAACCTGTATGACCCAAGTATAAGCCGAGTTCGGGTTTTTCGGCACAAATTTTTGGCACAAAAACTCGGCTTATACTCGAGTATATACGGTATTAGGACCCAGAATACAAACAGTCCTCTGCCCTAAGAGGATTTAGCACTGGGCCTCCAGATCCCTTACTTAAATCAGGCTGACAGTATTAATTGTCACAAATAGTCTCTTCTATCAAGATCACAACTTCCAAGATGAGTGGCGTTTGAATTACAGTGGGTTTACCATTTACCCATATTATCCAGGACACAAAAGAAGCCAGCAAGAGGGTTGGAATTAGAACAAGGTTTTAGGCATCTTTATGACCTCTTGGTAGAAATGAAACTGGTAAGATCTTTTTAAGAGAATGATACAGCAATATCCATTAACATTATAATGTAAGTACCCTCTGGCAGAAATACATAATTGTAACAAAAATATTTCATTACATACCATTTTTAGTATTTAAAAAAACTGGAAACAACCCCTATGTCCAAAAATGTACAAAATGAAACAATATCTGAGATGTAATATTAAGTGAAGGGAAAATTGTATGATACCATATGTATAATATCATCTCACTTTTGTAATAAACAAGAAAATTCAAGTATTAATTATTAGCAGATGCAGGTGTGTTTGCAGATGCCTAAGGAAGAAGATCTAAAAGAATATACTGAAGTATTAATAGTGGGATGAGAATGGGTATAGGCGATTGCACTAATGTACACAGCTATGATTTAACAATAAAAAAAAATTAAAAAAAAATAGTGGGATGAGATTCAGGGGACTTTTCAACTCAGTGGGCCTACTTCGGTGTCATTGAGTTCTATAAAGCAACCATGCAAGTTTGTTCACCATACCCCAGCACCTAGAATAAGTCCAGCATGGAAAGTATTAAATGAATAAAAATTTTTTTTTTTTAAATTTTTTGAGACAGACTTTCATTCTGTTGCCCCAGATTGTGGCATCAGTCTAGCTCACAGTAACTTCAAATTCCTGGCTCAAGTGATCCCTCCTGCCTCAGCCTCCTGAGTGGCTGGGACTACAGGAGCCTGGCACAATGCCTGGCTAATTTTTCTATTTTTAGTAGAAACAGGGAGTCTCCCTCTTGCTCAGGCTGGTCTTGAACTCCTGAGCTCAAGGGATCCTCCTTCCTCAGCCTCCCAAAGTGCTAAGATTATAAGCATGTACCATTGCACCTGGCGGAACATTATTTTTTTAAATAAAGATCATAGGAATGCCTAAACACATAAGCTGAAGATCCCAAGAGCTGGGTCTCTAGTTCCCTAATGCAGTCTGCAGCCCCACCTCTACTTCTCTCCTCTCCAGGACAAGACCGCTGGGATTCGCTCTCTTCTCCATATCCTGCAGCTTCATCAGCTTTTCTATCAGGAACATTTTATCTTTGCCCTCCTGCCAAAAGGGAAAACAAACACATGGATGAATGATGCTGTGAGGTTGAGAACCAACTGAGGGCAAGAAGGTTGATGATGTTCAGGCAGGTAAGGTCCCAGAAGTTGGATGGATATAGTTGCCATGTTTATGCTTAATGAAGAAAAGAAACATTTCCCCCCAAAGCCAAATTATCACCCCCTCTCTCCACTACGACTTCTGCATTATAACATTCTCCTCCAAAACAATTCCCCTAGCAAGATGGAGCAGCAGCCTCTAGTCTGTGGCCAGAAGCAACAACTTACATGCCCAGGATCAGGAGTTTTCAGTATCCTCCTTCCTGGCATGCTCCTTGCCCCACAAGCCTATTCTATGAACCTAGTATTGCCTGGGTCTTCCCTGTCCTCCCATTGAGAAAGCCAAAGTTCAGAGATCTGCCCCTGAGAACATCAAGGACGTTTCATTTCTCAAAGATATCTGCGTTGATTGATGGAGGTCAGTAGTTCAAGTTGGGCAGAGGAAGGAAGGAAGGGGCAAGCCTTCTTCCTGGGGGGTGTAATCAATCAGTTTCCTGTGAATCCCTGTGGCAGATAAGAGAGCAGAACATTCCACCTGTGTGCAGAGGTAGTCAAGGTCAATTGTAGCAATCCCATTTCCATGCCTTTGTTCCTCCTTAAACTTTTACCCACTAATTCTAGCATCCACCAGTGGATCTTGATTGTAACAATTATTACCGTGGTGTTTGCTTTAAGATAATGTTCTATTTCCTTCATTCCTTCTACACGTGTTTTTTTGTTGGTTTGAGACAGAGCCTCACTTTGTCACCCCCGGTAGAGTGCTGTGGCATCACAGCTCACAGCAACCTCAAACTCTTGGGCTTTAAGCGATTCTCTTGCCTCAGCCTCCTAAGTGGCTGGTACTACAGGCGTCCGGGACCACACCTGGCTATTTTTAAAGACAAGGTCTCACTCTGGCTCAGGCCGGTCTCGAACTCATGAGCTCAGGCAATGTATCCGCCTCAGCCTTCTAGAGTGCTGGGATTACAGGCATGAGCCATGGTGCCTGGCTCCTTCTATACTTGTTAACTGGAATTCTTCTGTAAGGAAGAACTGTCTTTTTTTTTTTTTTTTGCTGGGGCTGGGTTTGAACCCACCACCTCCAACATATGGGGCAGGCACCCTACTCCTCTGAGTCACAGGTGCCGCCCTGAAGAACTGTCTTTGGGAATTAGTGCCCACTAATAATGCCAAACTAGAAAAAAAATTCTTTTCTCTTGGGGCAATAGTGATTTTTCTTTTAATTACAGGATTTATTTAGAGTTCATTAATTATGTCTTTTTTTGTTTTTTAGGGGGATTTTTTAGGCAGATCTCACTCTGTTGCTCAGGCTAGAGTGCCATGGCATCAGCCTAGCTCACAGCAACTTCAAACTCCTGGGTTCAAGTGATCCTCCTACCTCACTCTCCCGAGTAGCTGGGACTACAGGCACCTGACACAATGCCTGGATAATTTTTTTTCTATTTTTAGTAGAGACAGGACATCTTGCTGTTCTTCAGGTTGGTCTCAAACTCCTGATCTCAAGTGATCTTCCTACTCAGTCCCCCAGAGTGCTAGCATCACAGGCATGAGCCACCTTGCCCAGCCAGGGCCACAGTATTTTATTAGGTGAAGAGACATGTGAGTTATATATGTGTCACAAGGCCCCAGGGTCAAAACTAGCATGAGTTAAATACAACTCACCTGGCAGTTAAAGTGTTAAGTTCCTGATATGTCTTTGATGTGACCAGCTTGTTTGGAAATCTCTGGCCAGTAGGGGGTGTTTTCACACTCTAGGGCAAATTAGAATTAGCTAGAAGAGTGTGCAAAACTCCAGACTCCTAGGCCATCCCTAATAGATTTTTATCCAGAGCCTAAACTGCATTATAGTTAAGAACACAAATTTTCAAGTTGCCTGGTTCACATCCTATTCTTTACTGGTCCTGTGACTTAGGGCCAATGGCTTCACTCTGTAAGTCTCAGTTTCCTTAATATTAAAATGGAAGGTTAAAGAAATGAAAAGATTGGCGGCACCTGTAGCTCAGCAGCTAGGGCGTGGGCCACATATGCAGAGGCTGGTGGGTTCAAACCCCGCCCGGGCCAGCTAAAACAATGACAACCACAACAAAAAATAGCCAGGCACTGTGGCAAGTGCCTGTAGTCCCAGCTACTTGGGAGGTTGAGGCAAGAGAGTCACTTAAGCCCAAGAGTCTGAGGTTGATGTGAGCTGTGATGCCACGGCACTCTACCGAGGGCAACATAGTGAGACTTGGTCTCAAAAAAAGAAAAAAGAAAGAAAGAAATGAAAAGATGGATTAAAAATCAAATAGGAATTTTTGTTTATCACTTAGCACAAGGCCAAGCATCATGTAAGTACACAGCAAATGTTATCTGTTGCTGTTATTGGTTGAGAGACGCAGGCAGCAAGAATTTGCATTTTTAACAAGCATCCAAGTGTTTTCGATGTAAGTGATCATCATACTTTGAGAAGGATTGCTGCAGAGCCTGTTCCCAGACTCTTTTTCTGGTTTCTTTTGGAGATAACGTCCCTGGCTTTGTGGTCCATTGTC
Organism: Loris lydekkerianus; assembly: GCA_963574355.1. Lineage (NCBI taxonomy): Eukaryota > Metazoa > Chordata > Mammalia > Primates > Lorisidae > Loris > Loris lydekkerianus. The sequence continues at coordinate 6,062 of CAUYPK010104096.1, read as the reverse complement.
TGTAGTGCCTTCAAATCATGCCATCCAAATGTTTCCCCAGTTGACTTAGCACTACACCCCTACAACGCCAGGCTTTGAAACCAAATTCCTCCCATTCTGAGATCTTCATAAGACTTTCCCAAACCATCCAGAGCTCTCCATCAGAAACATTGATGATATTTCTGAAGGCAAAGAAGGGGGGAAAAGCATAACTAATCTATGCCCTTTCTTTACATTCCAAAAGAACAACTCAAATTCTCTGTAACCCCAATGGCTCAAGCAGATATAACACTGGGGATTTCTGCTTCTTTCCCATGCTCTTAGACACAAGTACTCATGCCTCTATTTTTTGAAGATGGGGACTCACTCTTGCTCAGGCTGGTCTCAAACTCATGAGCTCAGGCAATACACCCGCCTCAGCCTTCCAGACTGCTGGGATTACAGGCATGAGCCACCATGCCCAGCCACAAAAATTATTTTAGATAGATGAATCCTTGCTAATAAATGCTGGAGGAATTGTAGACTATGTTGTAATTTTTAAGGAAATGAATGGATGTTCCGGGCATTACTAAACAAAAGCTGCTAAATCCATTAGGTGGAAGACTTATGGGAGCCTTAAGATGGATGGACCAGGCTAAAAGAGCTTGGACCAGCTGATCACTGTTAACATTATAGAGAAAGGAACACCCAGACCTTATCTGTCTCCAGGCAATGTCACAGAAGGACATTGCATCACCTGCCTGCAAAATTGGATTTGGATCTAATCGGGTCTCTAGCTCTCATCACCACTTTACAGGAAATAAGAAATATACCACATACCACCACAGGGTTGAAAATCAGATATAAGCAGAATATGGGAAATATGTAAAACAAATGGCCTGCATTCTCCAACAATAAAAAGGCAAGAAAAGGGGGGCTGTGAATGGCTATAGAATACAGGAAAATTAAGTCTATAATCAACTGCAACATATGACCTTTTTCAGATTCTGATTTGAACAGCTCTACTGTTCAAAGAAACTTAATGGCACAATTGGAGAAATTTGAACATTTAACTGGATTTTAGATGACAGTGAATTACTAAGTTTTTTTTCCTGGTGTGATGATGATATGGTGTTTATTTTTATTTGTTTGTTTGTTTGAGATAGGATCTCACTCTGCTGCCCAGGCCAGAGTACAGTGCTGTCATCATAGCTCACAGCAACCTCAAACTCCTGGGTTCACTCAATTAGCTACCATGCCCAGATAATTTTTCTATTTTTTGTAGAGATAGGTTCTCAATATGTTGCCAAGTCTGGTCTTGAACTCTTGGCCTCAAGTGATTCTCCTGCCTTGAGCTCCCAAAGTGCTAGGATTACAGGTATGAGTCACTATGCCCATGTTGTGGTTATGTTTTTAAAAAGTCATTATCTCATAGCGATGTATACAAAAGTTATAACAGATTAAAAATATATATAAAGCATAAGATTTTCTTTAAAACAGCACAGTGTAGGGAAGAGATCATGTAGGTGAAATAAGAATATACACATGACTAGGGGACAAGGATATGCCTGTATAACGTACTATTCTATTTTAGAATGTTTAAACATTTCCCTCTAAAGTGTTAGAAAGAGTGGGGAGGATAACAGAAGTGTCCAGTGTGACTTACATTAATGATCTGTTCATGGAGCAGCCTGATCATAATCTTTCTCCCCTCAGTGATCTGCCAGTAAAGGTAGGTTATGATTCTGGAAGAAAAGAATAAAAAACACTTTTGTCCATGCGTTCTAGATTCTGAATTTCAATGGGAAACTGCAAAGGAACAGCAATGTTTGCTTGCAAATAGATTTTGGCCCAAACATGTTCTTGAAAAGGTGTCAGGGTGAGTTATAGGTTATGTACATTAGAGAAATCCTTCTTAACCTGCCTGCACACGGAATCTCCTGGAAAAGATGGAGATAAGACCCATGCCAGGGTCCCTCCTCAAACTGATTAACTGAGCATCTCTGGGCATGAGGCCAGATAGCAGCATTTTTAAAACATACATGATTCTAATGTGCAGCTAGAGTTTGTGAATCTGGACACTACTATTCTCAACTTCAATGTGATATACATTTCCTGGGGGTTGGTTCAAAAACAGATTCTGGTTTAATAGTCTGGGGTAGGGCCTAAGATTTTGCATTTCTCACAAGCTGCTGCAGTGATAAATATATTATTTATACAGTATTTTGCCTTTGTCCCTGGCTCTAACCCTTGGATTCTCTGAATGTTAATGAGATGCTTGGTGGCTGGGGGCCCCAAAAGCCTAGATAGCTTCAGGATAGGAGCTGGTTACCAGAAGCCCAAGGCATGGTTAGGCATAATTGGAGGGTTGGGATTTTCAGCCCATACCCCCTCATGACCTCTGGGAGAACAGAGGGACTGCAAACTGAATGATTCACTAGAGGCCAATGATGTAATCAATCATGGAGTGGAAGCTGGACACCACCCCCTCCCCAAACTCCTTCCCCTCGGCATGTCTTCCATTTGGTCCTTCCTAAGTTGTACATTTTTTATTAAACCAGCAATAGTAAAATGCCTTCCTGAGTTATGTAACTCATTCCAGAAAATTATTAAACATGAGAAGGGAACCGTTGAACGTGTAGGTGGTATATCAGAAGTACAGGTGATAAGCTAGATCAGGGGTCCTCAAACTGTGGCCCGCGGGCCACATGAAGCGGTGTGAATTGTATTTGTTCCCGTTTTGTTTTTTACTTCAAAATAAGATATGTGCAGTGTGCATAAGAATTTTTTCATAGTTTTTTTTTTTTTTTTTTAACTATAGTCCGGCCCTCTAACGGTCTGAGGGACAGTGAATTGGCCCCCTATTTAAAAAGTTTGAGGACGCCTGAGCTAGAGCTTAGGACTGGTATCTGAGGTGGGGGCAATCTTGTGGGACTGAGCCTTTAACTCATGAGATCTAATGCTAGGTCAGGTAGGTAGTGTCAGAATTGAATTAAATTGGAGGATACCCAGTTGGTGTTCAGAGAGTTGGAGAACTGCTTGGTGTGAGAGAAGTGGATAAAAACAGCACAGGCCCCGTAAATTAGGAAAAGTCTGGAGGAGTGAGGCACCAGAACTCACCTTTCTAAGGAGCCAAGTGGCAGCCAAGTGGTATCTGGGAAGGGAAAGCGTGACCTAGAGCCAGGAGAGCCAGATTCCAGTATCCTCTGTCTCTGAGAGGCCCTGCAGTCTCTCCCTCTGATCCTGTCTCTGCAAGTCACCCTGTCTCTGTAAGTCTCATCACTCTTATCCGTAAAATTGAGGAGTTTCTCTACAGTTTACATCAGTGATTTTCAAGCTGTGTGCTGTGAGAGGATCTTGGGCGTGCCACAGAAATTTTTAAAGGTCATTAATTAAATTATTTTTGAAAGAAGTTCAAAGCACAGTAAGTATATTCTTTTTTTTTACTTTTTTTTTTTTATTAACATAATTTAAATGTGTTGTGGAAGTTTGACTATAGGCTCAAGTGTGCCATGAGATGAAAAAGGTTGAAAACACTGGTCTACGTCAACTGGTTCCAATAGTTTGTTTTTGAGTTGTGTCTCTTGACATGAGGAGTTACAATCTCAAATGCTGTAAGGGCTAAGATTTTAAAGAGGGACTGTCACACATCAGTCAACTAATTATGACAGGCAGGAAAATGGGCCCAGTGTTAGCAAATCTACTTTTTCACAAGAAGTCGGACATTGCTCTTTTTGTTTCCAGCTTCATGCAATACTGGCATAAGACATTGCTCTTTTTTAATTTGAAAATTAAAACATGATAGCCAGCATACAATAATACCCAAACCATTTTAACATAGCACAGTCTCAGAAAGAATCCAATATACAGAGGGTGCCAAAAAAAATGTATAGACATTTTAAGAAAGGAAAAAACTGTATTAAAATTGTAATATTCAGGCCAGGCATGGTGGCTCACACCTATAATCCCAGCACTTGGGAGGCCGAGGCAGGTAGATTGCCTAAGCTCACTGGTTTGAGACTAGCCTGAGCAACAGTGAAGACACCATCTCTAAAAAATAGCCAGGCATTGGGGCAGGCGCCTGTAGTCCCAGCTACTTGGGAGGCTGAGGCAAGACAATTGCTTTAGTCTAAGAGTTTGAGGTTGCTGGGAGCTAAGATGACATAGCACTCTACAGAGGGTGACAAAGTGAGACTTTGTCTCAAAAAATTAATAAAGTTGTAATATTCAGTATATACTGATAATGTTTGTTATCTTGTATCTTTTATCTCTTATAATTGTAGAAGTTACACATGACTTGAGTATTACAATTTTTTTTTTTTTTTGAAACAGAGTCTCACTATGTCACCCTCAGAGTGCCATGGCATTACAGCTCACAGCAACCTCAAGCTCTTGGGCTTAAGTGATTCTCTTGCCTCAACCTCCCACATAGCTGGGACTACAGGCACTTTCCAGAATGCCTGGCCTAGAGTATTATAATTTTAATACAGTTTTTTCCTTTCTTAAAATGTATATTCATTTTTTGGCACCCTGTGTATAATTTTCCTCAACATTCTTATATTCATTTTTTCATGGTATTCTCATAGCCTCTCTTAAGAGGAACAAATAGACTGAACAAACAGGAAAAAAAAAAAAAAAAACTAGGACAAGAAGATGTTAAGTAACTTATTAAAACCCTATTTACATGTAGAATCACCCATAACACTGAGCTATGTATGCTGCAGCCCTTTGCTTTCCAACCAAATATCCCTTGGGCTGTCCACATCTCATATTAATAAAGTGCCACCCCCAGCTCTTGGCTTTCCACCCCAACTAGTTTCCCGAGGTGCCCCACTTACAGCACAATGAGGGTGAGGATGAAAAAGAAGTGCACGCTTCCAATGAGGTTCTGATAGATCCAGACCACCCACAGGTAGCCAGGTCTTTTCCTTAGGGTGTCAATCCAGCTGTAGATGGAGTGAATGAAGAAAGGCAGACCCCGAAATGGACCACAGTCCCGTGAAGGTTTCAGTCTGGTAAAAGAAGGGATGAAAAAACAACTCTAGCACAAGACGCAGGTATAGTTACTACTTTATTTTTATTTTTGAAATACAGAATTTGAAACCCTGTCAAGAAAGACCAGGTGGAAAATGGGTTCCCAATAACATGGAATTTTAAGGCAACAAAAGTCTAAAAAGGCCACAAAAGAGAAGTAACATCACTGTCATTTGAACAATGGCTGCTTACTTGCATTTTTTGGCATTGTTAATCACTGAATCTGGGTTTTCCTCTGAATTCCACCCAGAGCATGCACTACACAATTTTATCACAAAATACTTGCTTTCTATACACATTTTATTTTTGAGACAGAGCCTCAAGCTGTTACCCTGGGTAGAGTGCTATGACATCACAGCTCACAGCAACCTCCAACTCCTGGACTCAAGCGATTCTCCTGCCTCTGCCTCCCAAGTAGCTGGGACTACAGGCACCCACCACAACGCCCGGTTATTTTTTGTTTGCAGCCGTCATTGTTGTTTGGCAGGCCCAGGCTGGATTCGAACCCACCAGCTCAGGTGTATGTGGCTGGCACCTTAGCCGCTTGAGCCACAGGCGCTGAGCGTCTACACACATTTTAAAACAAACTACCACCAGAAACAAATAGATACAAATACATCAAGGCCTGAACAATCTCAGTAGTGGATGAAAGACATGTTGCAGAATTCTGCCAAACAAAAGGGTTGAATAGGCTGTGGGTGAAGAAAATGGGGGGGAGGAGGGAGTTAAGGAAGGAAATATTTTAATATATGGTGCTGTATTTTTTGCAAAATAAAATTAACATTTAGTAACACACTAATGAATTTTGCCTCCAAAGAGAATAGTGCAAAAAAAAATTTAAAAATTTAAAAAAAATTTTAATTTTCTATTGTCAGAGGTCTAGGAAAAGAACTTGCAGCACCATCACCAGCCTGCTACGGTTTCAACTCTAAGCAACACACTTTATAACCCAGTTACAACCTAAGAATAGGGGAAAGGAGGAAAGGGAGAGGAGGGAGGGGGGAGGGGGGTGGAGGGAGGGGTACTGGTGGAATTACACCTGCGGGGCATCTTACAAGGGTATATGTGAA
>CAUYPK010104095.1:0-10174 GCA_963574355.1 Loris lydekkerianus | reverse complement strand
GTAGAATGTGTTGGGTAATATTTCTTCTTTTTCTATATTTTGGAAGAGGTTTAGTAATATAGGTACTAGTTCCTCTTTAAAGATTTGGTAGAATTGTGACGTAAAGCCATCTGGTCCTGGGCTTTTCTTTTTAGGGAGATTTTGTATAGTTGATACTATTTTAGAACTTGATACAGGCCTGTTTAACAATTCCACATCATTCTGGCTAAGTCTTCGTAGGTGGTGTACTTCCAGGTATTGGTCGATTTCTTTCAGATTTTCATATTTCTGAGAGTAGAGTTTCTTGTAGTATTCGTTGAGGATTTTTAAAATTTTTGAGGGGTCTGTTGTTATTTCATCGTTACCATTTCTGATTGATGAAATTAGAGATTTTACTCTTTTTTTTTTGGTTAAGTTGGCCAAAGGTTTATCTATTTTATTGATCTTTTCAAAAAACCAACTTTTGGATTTATCGATCTGTTGTATAATTCTTTTGTTTTCAATTTCATTGAATTCTGCTCTGATTTTGGTTATTTCTTTTCTTCTGCTGGGTTTGGGGTTGGAGTGTTCTTCCTTCTCCTGTTGCTTCAGATGTCCCATTAAGTTATTAACATCCTCGTTTTCCATTTTCTTGAAGAAGGCTTGTAGTGCTATAAATTGCCCTCTTAGGACTGCCTTTGCAGTATCCCAGAGGTTCTGGTAATTTGTGTCTTGTTTATTGTTTTGTTCCAAAAATTTGGTGATTTTCTCCTTAATCTTGTCTATAACCCATCTATCCTTCAGCATAAAGTTGTTTAGCTTCCATGTTTTTGTATGGGTATGCAGGTTCCTGTTGTTATTGAGTTCGACTTTTATTTCATGATGGTCCGAGAAGATGCAAGGAATAATTTCTATTTTTTTTAATTTGCTGAGTTGAGATTTGTGGCCTAGGATGTGGTTGATTTTGGAGTATGTCCATGTGCTGATGAGAAGAATGTGTATTCAGTTTTGTTGGGATGAAATGTTCTGTAGATGTCTGTTAAGTCAGATGTTGAATGGTTAAGTGTAAATCTAAGATTTCTTTGCTTAGTTTCTTTTTGGAGGACCTATCCAGTGCTGCTAAAGTTGTCTTAAAATCTCCAACTAGTATAGAACTGGAGGAAATCAAGTTGTTCATGTCTGTTAAGAGTTTCTTTTATAAATTGAGGTGCGTTCTGGTTGGGTGCATAAATATTAATCATTGAAATCTCATCATATTGAGTATTACCTTTATCAAATATGAAGTGGCAATCCTTATTCTTTCTTATTGCAGTTGGTTTAAAGGCTATAGTATCTGCGAATAGGATTGCAGCGCCTGCTTTTTTCTGCTTTCCATTTGCCTGGAGTATAGATGACCATCACTTCACCTTGAGTCTATATTTGTCTTTTAATGTAAGATACGATTCTTGTATGCAGCAGATACCTGGTTTAAGTTTTTGTATCCAGTTAGCCAACCTGTGCCTCTTTAGAGGACAATTTAAACCATTCACATTAATTGAGAATATTGATAAGCCTTTCAAGAGTCTGGTGGACATTTTTAATCCTTTTGTGACTGTGGAAGTTTTAATTTGATCAAAATTTTCTGGGTGGGTTTGCTTTTGTGGTGGAGGATTGTACTCGTCTTTATGGAGGATAGGTCTGAGAATATCCTGGAGAGCTGGTTTAGTTATGGCAAATTTCTTCAACATGTGAATGTCATTGAAATATTTAATTTCTCCATCATAAATGAAACTCACTTTAGCTGGGTACAGGATCCTGGCTTGAAAGTTATTTTGTTTTAGGAGATTAAAAGTAGATGGCCATCCTCTTCTAGCTTTAAAGGTTTCAGCAGAGAGATCTGCAGTTATTCTAATATTCTTGCCCTTGTAGGTGATGGTTTTCTTTCGTCTGGCTGATTTCAGAATTTTCTCCTTCATACTAACTTTAGTGAAGTTGATTATGACGTGTCTGGGCGATGTCTTATTTTGGTTGAGTCATACTGGAGTTGTGAAACTGTCTGCTATCTGAATTTCAGAATATCTTGGCATGTCTGGAAAGTTCTCCTTCATGATGTCATGGAGAAGAGACTTGTGAAGCCACTTCATTGCTTTCGGGGATCCCTATAAGACTAGTATTGATTTTCTTTGAATTATCCCAGAGCTCTCTGAGAGACTGATCTGTTTTTGCCCTCCATATCTCTTCCTCTTGGAGAGTTTGGGAGCATTTGAAAGCTTTGTCCTCAATGTCAGAAATCCTTTCTTCTGCTTCCTCCATTCTGTTACTGAGGCATTCTTCTGTGTTTTTGAGATCTTTGAGGGCTGCAGCTTCTTGTGTCAATGTATCAAAATCTTTGGTCATTTGGTCTTTGAATTCATTGGATTCTTGAGATATCTTTTCGGTTACTGTTCGAATTCTAATTCGATCTTATTTGCTATCCAGATTCTGAATTCGATTTCTGACATCTCAGCTATTTGTTTGTGCATGGGATCTTGTGCTGTATCTGCCCCATTGATCCTTGGGGGAGTTGATATACTCAGATTATTCATATTGCCAGAGTTTTTCTGTTGATTTCACCTCATGATGGTTTTTCACCATTGCCTCTGGTTATCTTCACAGTTGGGGAGGTGTCTCTTCAAGATTAGACCCCAGCGGGATCACTCTATTGTTGCCGGATCTTTGTAGGGAGTGACTCTGTATAGTTCCTCTGAACTATACAGCCAGGGAGTTCTGGTTGTAGAAGCAGCTCTGGAGTGTGACACACCCAGATCCAACAACAGGGCGGAGAGTGGTGCACATGGTTCTGGGAGTGGTTGGCACTCAGTGACTTTGTCACAGAGAGCCCAAGGGTCCTGCAGTCTCTGGCCAGGAGAAGGGCTCTGCGCAGAGGCAGGGAGGGCTCCGGGGTGGTACGCAGGTACCAAAGTCCCAGCCAGAGGAGCGGGCTGGTGTGGAGGTAGGGAGGGTACAGGAGGGAGGACGCAGTGTTGTGCAGCTCCCATGGTTCCTAGGCAGGGCATGCGGAGGCCCGACGGGCTTAGGGCGCAGGTCGGGGGTCGCGGCACAGTTCTTATGGAGGTTCGGGCAGCACCAAGCCCAGGAATTTGAGGTTGCTATGAGCTGTGACACCACGATACTCTGCCCAGGGCAACAGCCCGAGGCTCCAGTGTGCCAAAACTGGTCTCACTCTGCTCCTGAGGGCTAAGGCTGTAAGCTCAGTCCCTGCCTTTAGGGTGATCAGTCACTAGGTTACTAGCTCCCGCCCTTCTCTCACAATGGCTCCCTGCGACCCATAGCCGAACACTATTAGCTTCGTCTGGCTCAGTGGCTCAGTCTAGGGCCCTAGACAATGCCCAAAGTTCTCCGCACTCCTGGTCAAGTTCTCCCCATGGCAGTTCAACTGAGTTCCAAGTCCAAAAACACTGAAACAGTTCATATGTAAGACCTTTCCTGTTTGCAGTCTCACTGCTGCTTGTACTTATGGCTGCCGGCGGGATTAGGTTGATCCAACACACGCAACCACTGCCAGTTTTCCACTGTTTTTGTCCTCCTCTTGGGGTCCAGAAGTCCCTTGTTGACTCCTTGTATCCTCAAAGGAATGATTATAGGCAGATCCCACCAGCCAGAGATGCCTGGAGTCTTATGTCCCCCGACTCACCGTACCCTATTGCCTAGAAGAGTTTTCATGTCATTATTATCTTGGCCATACCCATGAAACTGATTCAGGAAAGGAATTTATACCTTTATAAATACATGCAAATAAAAGTAGAATTGTATTCTACTACTTCTCATGGCTTCATAAAAACAAAAAAAGTTAGAAAATGGTTGCATTGAAATACTTAAAAAAGAGTAACATTTTAAATGTTTTTAAAATTACCCAGCCTCATTATATTTTTTTTATTGACAGAATGCTTAGAAGACTACTAATACCATAGGACCAATGACACAGACTTCAGGTTTCAAAATGCCTTACAGCCACCTTAGTGTGCACTATTTTCTTGTTCCTTTCCTGTGGATTTCTTTCATAAGATTGTTTATTAATCTTTGTCTCCTTCTAGGGCCAGCATATTAGAAATTATATATCACCTAATGGGGGTTCAATAAATATTTAACTGGACTGAACTCTAATGATTAAGATGTCTGTGTATGGTATCACACACAGCTTTCATTAGCTCTTTCTGTGTATGGTATCCTAACAGACACACAGCTTTCATTAGCTCTTTCTTAGCAATTTCATGATGTAGTCTTAATTCCAACAATTGGAGTATGCTATTTTGGACTTGAAACATGTTAACACCTTCTTTAAGTTTTTTGCCCCTAGTTTGCACCTTCATGGCTTTTTCATCTTCTCTCCTATCTTGTTGGATTCATTGAATTATGTACATCTTTTCTCATACCAGGAATGAAACTCCATGTTGAGTTAGGTGAAAGGTGAGGCTGAAAGGGGGATAAAAATAGATAAGGCACCTGAATGAAAAAGGAGTATATATAAATGGGACTTGAAGGACTCTAAATACAAACATAACTAGAGAGAGAAAAGGTAAGAAAGTGGAGGTGGAAACAGTTCAAGGAGAAAGAACTAAGATTAGATACGAAGTTTTAGTCTCTTACCCAAGACCCCAAAAGAGACTAATACTTAACTGAGGAACCTCAAAACTTCACTGTTTAAAGGAGTCATGCTTCATATTACAGTCAGCAAAATATACCACTCTGTATAGTGATATTTATATATTTATCAAATTCTTAATAACATTTGGAGGCCCGTATAAGTGGAATGATCCTGTGATTTTAGACCCCTTCAAAGCGTGAATATTTTATACAAAATTATTTTATTTCTAAGAAAGTAATTGTTTACTGGATGTGGTAGCTCATACCTATTAGTACTCTGGGAGTCTGAGAAGGGCAGATTGCTTAAGGTCAGGACTTTGAAAAGAACAGCCTGCGCAAAAGCAAGACTCTATCTCTACTAAAATAAAAAAAATTATCCTGGCGTTGTGGTGAATGCCTGTAGTCCCGGGTATTTGGGAGGCTGAGGCAGGAGGATAACTTGAGTGCAGGAGTTTGAGGTTGCTGGGAGCTAAGATGATACCACTGCTGCATTCTACCCAGGGTGACAGAGTGAGACACTGTTTCAAAAGAAAAAAAAAAAAAAAGAGAGAGAGAGAGAAAGAAATCATTAAGCTCTGCTTTTTGTAATTTGATGAATGAAATGTTGCATTTTCTAATACAGAAGCAGAGAAAATCATCTTGGGCATAAAAAACAATAATTATTATAAATTAGTAAACTGCGAAGATAGACATATTTTGAATTTCTGTCCTTTCAACTTTTAATACCTTGGTTTAAGATAGTTATTGATTTTCTATTACACTACGTATATTTAAATTATTAGATGGGGCTAATCTCTGTTGCCCTCTATTGGTGATTAATAGTTATTTTTGCACAAAATAATTGCTGCCATACGAGTCATTTATATGCATTTAATAATTGTATCAGCCAGTACATTTTAGAGACAGGAATTTTTAATAACCAACCTAATAGAGCCATGAATTGGCAAAAAGTAGAAAAGTGAGATTTAGGGTTTTTTGATTGAGTAGTTTTGTTGACCAAAGTTGTATTGAAATACTTTTGCTTTTGATTAATTTTAACTTTGTTTGTTTATTTATTTTTTTTTTGTCAGAGCTCCACCTCAGATCAGGCGTTCCACTCGAGAAGTAAGACCTCTGAGGAAGGACATGGCGGGAGTAGGAGCCCGGGGACCTGTAGGCCGAGCACACCCTATATCAAAGAGCGAAAAACCTTCTACAAGTAGGGACAAGGATTACAGAACAAGAGGGAGAGATGACAAGGCAAGACATTATCTCTTTGTAATTCGCTGACTTGAAGCCCTTGAATTTTGAATATTATGATTTTTGTTGGCTTTTCAAGGTTTTGATGTGGAAGAGTTAAAGTCCCAATTCTAAATAAAAGCCTTTTTGGTATTTTGAAAGCCATGCTGCAGTGCAGGTAACTCCAGGATAATATACTTATATACTCCAGTATAAGCCGAGTTTTTTCGGCACAAAATTTGCCGAGTTCGGGTTTTTCGGCACAAATTTTGTATACACTCGAGTATATACGCTATATATACATGTGTAAAAGTATTTAGTAAAATGGATCCTTTATGGTAAAATTCAAAGTAGAGTTTTAAACTTTAAAAAATAGTAAGTATTCTGAGTTAAAATGAATAATAAATGAAAACAGTTATAGGGAAAAGACTTACAAGATAGTAGATGTATATACTCACAGAATAAGATGACAGATGTGATTTACTACTGCTTGTAAATTGTAGAGTAGAACAGGGTTTTTTTTCCTTAATGAGAAAATTTTCCTGTGTTAGGGTTCATTGTGCACATACACTTATCTGGGAAATTGATGAATAAGCATAGTGGAAATTCTGAACTTCCCTTAAAATGGACTTTAAGACAATGAGTTGAAGATAATCTTTTAGAGTAAGGAAGTAGCAGGATGACTCAAAGCATCTCTTAGCCTTGATTTTAGTGAAAAGGCAAAAATTTTTAGTGATAGCATTTCTTATTTCCATTGTGATGTCATAAATGAATGATGATGTAATTGAATTGCCACAAAGAAATTTTCTTGTACTGTTATTATAATAATAGGAATTCAGGATCTGTAATCACATTCATGTCGTGATATATATATAATGAAGACATATAAGCGATAAGTATTTGTCCTTCAAAGTATATACTACGTTTGAGTATTTTTACTGCATGTAGTTTTGATCAGTATTGGACTGTAAGTAGATTAGCTTTTTAGGCCTTATGGATCTTTAGACAATGATAGAATAAAACTGGTGTTTTCCAACTATTTCTGTTAATGAGATAGATTTGAAGACACATTTTACTTCTCTGCCTTTCTAGGACATTAAAAATGAATTAGAAGTTTTTATGTTTGTAATTTGTTGAGGCTTTTATGCTGTAAAACAGTATTTTTGTCTCAGATCCAATTAGTAAGGGTACAAATAAATAAATTTTTCCTACTGATAAAATTGAACTAGTTCTCCTCCATTATCAAATACCACATAAATGGATATTTAAAAATCCATGTCTTAAATATTACCTTTGTTTCTTCCTCTGTTCTTTGTGCAGGTAGCCTTGGTTTGCATTTTAGAGAATAAAGTAGGGGCTGAAATCCAAGCCTCACTGTGTGAGTAGCTTTTTAGATAAACTTTTAGGACAGGATGAGGAACTTTCAGTCTTTAATTTCATGTAACACAATAGAAGAACCATGGTCATGGTTTATTGGATGTTCCTTTGCAGGGCACTATTCAGAGTGATTATGTAATAATTTATGATTTAATCCTATGAACAAGGTATTTTATTTTCCCCATTTTAGAGATAAAGAAACTATGGTACAGAGAGCCAAAGTAACTTGCCAAAGGTCCTAGAGTAAAGATGGGGCCTGGAAGAATGGGATTAGTGAAGTCTGAACTTCACTTTTTTCCTGTTTATCTTAAGACTTTTCATGGTATGCGGTATTTGTACGTACCAAGCTAGGTTAGAAATCTGGATTGGATTTGGAAAAAGAGATCCAGAATTATGAAAGAAATGTTTTTTATTTGTTCTTGAGACAGAGTGTCAAGCTGTTACCCTGGTTAGAGTACCATGGCATCATAGCTCACAGCAACCTCAAATTCTTGGGCTTAAGTGATTCTCTTGCCTCAGTCTCCCAAGTAGCTGGGACTACAGGCACCTGCCACAACGCCCATGGCTATTTTTTGTTGTTGTTGTTGTTGTTGCAGTTGTCGTCGTTTTAGCTGGGCCTGGCTGGGTTCGAACCCACTAACTTTGGTGTATGTGGCCGTCACCCTACTCACTGAGCTATGGGCGCTGCCCAAATGTTGATTTTTAAGTGTGACTCTTAAGCAAACAACAAAATCATCAAGTAGCATTTACTTTATGTAATGTACATTTTTCTGGAGATTTTAAATTGTCTATTATTTATAGTGTTTCCAAATAGTTTTCTAAGCCTTAATTATTCTTTCAATGACATGTAAGTTCTCAAAATGTCATTGGCAAGTAAGCCTTTAATTAAAGGACAAAACCCAACTCTACAGTTGTGTGGAGGCAAAAGATATTTTCTGAGTCAGTGTGGAGGCAAAAGATATTTTCTGAGTCATGGTGAAAACAAATGGAAACTTCATTAGCATTTGAAAGGTGTATTTGACTCAGTTATGATTGTCATAATCACTCAAATATTTATTAGAGTACTAGCGTTCCTAAAACTCACTGAAGGCTGTGATAGGATTTGAGGGAACTTAGATGAAGCTGACAGACAACCACTTTCATTGAAAGCTAATTTGAAAATGAATATTGGAAGTATCCTCACAAGTATTGTAGTCCCTGGTGGTTTTTATTTTTATTTAGATTTGTTTTGTGCATTATAATCAGCTTTAAAAAAAATTTAAGTAGAATAGACTAGAAAATTCAGTATTTAGTTATATAAATGTATAAAAAATTAGTTTTATAAACATGTGTATGTATGCTAGCTAATACTCTAAAATGTATTTATTATTTTGTATGATGGTCAGAATTTTGGAAGCTGCTGCTGTACTTCAGTCACTTACTTTATAGATGTAAAAAAAAAAGTGAGGATAAGAAAAGTTAGATATTCTTTACCTAAGGTCCCTGGTATACTTGGATTTTTAGTTTGGTATTGAGAACTATGTGATAGAACAATTAATAATAGCAGTAATAGCAATATTCTTCTTCCTTGAGCATACTTCACCTTTTTTCAAGCTTTCTACAAAAATGCGTCTTTTGAAAATTTTTTATATATACTGGTTTATTTGATCCTTACACAATTCCGTGAACTCAGCATTATTTTCTGTTTTACACATGAAGAAATTGAGGCATTATATCTTAACTGCAAATAGATGGTGAGACTAGGATTTGAACCTTGTGTGACTGTCAAACCTGAGCTTTTAATCATTATGCTAAAGAGTCTTATTTGAAAGTGCTTGCTATCTTATTTGAATGTATCATGAATACTTCTTTCTTATAAGAGTACCAGTTAAAGGCTGGGCCCAGTGGCTCTCACCTGTAAGCCTAACACTCTGAGAAGCTGAGGCGGGAGGATTTCTTGAAGTTAGAAGTTCAAAACTAGTTTGAGCAAAACTAGTTTGAGCAAAACTACAAACCCAGAAAAATTAACTGGGTGTGGTGCCCTGTACCAATAGTCCCAGCTACGTGGGAGGCTGAGCCCAGGAACTGCAGTGAGCTATGATGACACCACTGCACTCTAGCTGGGGCAACAGAGGGAGACTTTATCTGAGGGGGAGGGAGGGGAAGACTACCACTTTATTTTCTTAGAGTGATTAAATCTAAAGTGTTTGTTTTCTTTTTTTAAAACATTGACAGGCTTCAGTTTAAGTCCCAACTTAAACTACTATTTTCCAGTAAAATAGTCACTTTGCCTAGTGAGTAATATGTTGTTGAGGCTTTTCCCCCTGCAGTCTGCGGGGCCGTCCATAAGGCCAGAGTCTGCTCCATTTAACACATCTTTATTAAGTGTGCACTTAGTGTCAGTCATACTTCTAGGTGCTAGATATACAAACTTTAATAAACATAGGTCCTGCCCTTAACTTAATTATGTTCTCATTGTTGAGAGGGAATCAAATGGCTAAATTAACCTTTAAGTTATATATATTTTTTTCATTTTATGTACATTTTATTACAATAAAAAATAATTTTAAAAACAAAAAGCTGGCCAGGTGCAGTGGCTTACCCCTTTATTTATTTATTTATTTTTATTGTTAAATCATAGCTGTGTACATTAGTGCAATCACCTGCACCCATTCTAAGATGCACCATAGATGTGGCCCCACCCATTACCCTCCCTCCACCCAAACCTCCACCCTCCCTTCCCCTTCCTTGGCACTTTCCCCATAGTCTTGTGCTATAGTTGGGTTATAGCCTTCATGTGAAAGCTAAAATTTAGCTTCATAGTAGGGCTGAGTACATTGGATACTTTTTCTTCCATTCCTGAGATAATTTGCTTAGAAGAATATGTTCCAGCTCCATCCATGTAAACATGAAAGAGGTAAAGTCTCCATCTTTCTTTAAGGCTGCATAGTATTCCATGGTATACATGTACCATAATTTGCTAGTCCATTCGTGGGTCGATGGGCACTTGGGCTTCTTC
>CAUYPK010104092.1:0-22918 GCA_963574355.1 Loris lydekkerianus | reverse complement strand
TATCCTTGACTCAGAAGTACAATTCAATTATTGCAACAAATAAATTATACATTGCAGCTTTGCTGTCCCTGTCTTTCACTACAGGTATGTAGACTTTAAAAGAGCACCAATGACGGGTAAGATTCCCAAAGCGGGGACAACCTAAGACAGGATATGGAAAGGCTGCATGGTGGATTACATTCATAGTACCCAAAGACGGGTAAGATCACTCTGCGTTCAGTCAACCTAAGACAGGGACCAAACTATTGATGTTTATATCCCCATGACGGGTAAGACTGAAACTGCAAGAGCAGGCAACCTAAGGCAGGGGCTATGTTTTTCCGCCATACAAAAAACAAAAGAGGGAACTGTTGGGCCCTGCCATGTGCCTGAGGCCTAGTGCAACTTCCGGAGCCTGACTAGAAGTAGATCCATCGAGCTACTTCTGCGTAGCAATGACTCAGCAAGGCCCGGCCTGAAACTGCCTCTACCTAGATATAGCCAATGTGGTACCATGCCACTGGCCCGACCCTGTCACGCACCTCTTCCCCCGCCTTCTTTCCCTGCCCCTTCTCCACAATAAAATAAATAAATATTAAAAAAATAAAAGAGCTTAAATTTGATACAATGCACAGAAAAGGTAAAATTCCTACCCTGAAGGGCCTTATCATCTCATTTGGAAGATGACACACATAGAAAAATTCCCTGAAGATGAGGAGGGACTAGACAAGAGGTAGAAATGATGCTGGGGGTGGTATTGACCGTCTATCATCCCTGACATGTGTCCTAATGAATGTTTCCTGGAGAAATTCTTCAGCAGTAAAGGACAGTGGTCATTTACCTGTTTGTGTCTTGACAATCTTAGGGACATACAACTCTGAGGCAATCAGTCTATTTTTAAGAGAGGTTAAAGATTATGCTGATGGTAGGGAAGTGAATGCAAATCACACAAGGATTTTCTTTGTTCACATGTCACATTCTGCTTTTATTTCATTTCTAGTGAATGCTTAATGTTATTTTTTTTTATTAAATCATAGCTGTGTACATTAATGCAATCATGGGGCACAATGTGCTGTTTTATATACAATTTGAAATATTTTCATCAAACTGGTTAACATAGCCTTCATGACATTTTCTTAGTTATTGTGTTAAGACATTTATATTCTCCATTTATTAAATTTCACATGTACCCTTGTAAGATGTAGGGCATATGTCTATTGGCCTAAAGACTTGGCTACATTTCTTCAAGACAAGAAAATAGTGATCATCAAATAGGGTTGCTTTAAATAGCCCAGCTTTGTGAGCCTTTAGAGATTGCAAGTCCCTTGTGAGTTGCAAGCAAAGTCCTTGAACTAGAGACTTGGAAATTCCTCCATTTCAAGAAGAATAATGAATTGGAAGAGACCATAAACAGAATCTTGGAAAGGAGTTGCCAAGAAATTGTAAACTTAAAGTCCAGTGACAGTTTACAAGTGTCTCGGCAAAGTCAGCTTAATTCTTTGCTGAGAAACGTTACTCTGAGTCTATATTTGGGGTACCTAAACAAAAAATAATTAAAGACAACAAAATCGTAGAACTATTTCCCTCCCTTTCCTCTTGTCTCTATTCCTAAGTGTATGACACTGGTAAAAGGATTAAAAAAAGATAGAATTTTATTTCTTTATGCCTAAGATTATATTAGGATTAAATGAGATAAGCAGAGAACACTGTGAAAACTTCAGAATTATACTTGTAATAGGAGATTATGTGATATGTTAGAGCTTTTTTCAGCAAACCCTTAGTCCTTTTGCAGTACCTCCATGGAAGGAGTATACTTTCCCAGCATTTCACTTAGAGAATTGACTGATAAGATATTAGTAGACATGAAAAGAACAAAGGATTGTAGGTGCTTGTGTCAAAGAGCACTAACACTGAGAGGTAAGTTTTCAGAAAGTTTGTAAGCCACCTTTCAAACAAAATACAATCAGTAAAATTAAATACAAAGGTAGTACTACTTAAAATTCAACACTTCCCATTGTACTCCACCTTACTATTATATACACGTTCAAGGTTATTTACATATAAGGATCTATATGAGTGCATAAGAGTGAGCTACTGCACATCTCTACCTAACTCTGCACTTGGACAAAACATCTGCATTATCAAGATGAACACAATCTTAAGTGATATGACAAATATTTGTATGATTTGAAACAACATATCCTAAAATGAGGTAAAGAGTAAAAAGACCTCCTTCCAAAGTTGTTCTTTGTCTACTCTCTGGGAACTTAGATTCCTGGAGGGTTCCTATCATTCCCAGAGGCTACCCTTAAACTGTATAACATTGTGGTTTTTGCTGAACACAAGCTTTCCCTCTTTTTTTTTTTTTTTTTTTTTTTTGGAAGTTTGGAATTTTGTACATGCTAGGCAGAGGGTATGTGGATGAATCCCTGCCCCCGTTGGAGACTTGGGCACTAAGTCTCAAATGGGCATCCCTCATATACAACATTTCATACATGTTACGACTATTTATTACTGGAGGAATTATGTTGTATATTCTGCGCCTGACTCCACACGGAAAGGACTCTTGGGAGCTTGGACCTGATTTCTCTGGACTTTGCCATATTTCCTTTTTATCTTTTGCTGTAATAAATCTCTTGCTGATTCTTGTGAGACTTTCTAGCAATTAGATGACCTTGGAGGTGGTCTTGGGCCTTTCAAAACAGCATTCCATAAACTTGGTGAGTCAAAAGAACATAAGAGCATAAAGGGGACTTTAAGTAAATTTTTACCTTGATTTTCTTGATTCTGATAAGGAAAATTAAAGACTCTTTTTTTTTTTTTTTTTTAGACAGAGTCTCATTCTGTTGCTCTAAGTAGAGTTCTATAGTATCATAGCTCACAGCAACTTCAAACTCTTGGGCTTGAGCAGTCCTCTTGCCTTCGCCTCCCAAGTACCTGGGACTACAGGCATGCGCCACTATGCTCATCTAGTTTTTCCATTTTTTTTTTTTGATTAATTAATTAATTTTTTTTTATAGTAGAGATGGGCTTTCACTCTTGCTCAGGCTGGTCTAACTCCTAAGTTCAAGCAATCCACCTGCCTCAGCTCCCTAGAGTGCTAGGATTACAGGCATGAGCCACCATGTATGGCCTAGGACTGACACTTTCAATGTTCAAACTTAATGAATTTAGTCCCTAGATGCTAAACTTTAATTTACACTGTTTATAGGCTAACTTTACTAGAGATTCAGTAAATCTTTAGTTTATGTCTCCAAATGACTTTAACTTTTGATGGCAGGTCACAGTGGGGGCTTTTGGTTACATATTAATACATGTAAATTTGACCCTCCATAAGACTTTTTTGTTGCATTCAATCAAAGACTCAGTGTACTTCTCTTAATATATTTACAGCATAATGAGTTTATGGGAATACTGTTATAAATATGCTTAAAGGCTAAACACAGAAATAGGGTGAGTATAGAAAAAGACATTCATAATTCATTGATGGTTAAGTATTATGCAAGTTTTGTGCTCCAGAGAATGGTTACATAAAATTTTAATGAAAGTTTTGGCAACCCAAAACTCATCTATGCTTTTGAGTAACACAGGGGAATATCACTTTCTCAGAGGTGGATCTGGGCAGCTAAATCATAAGTTGTCAAGACCATAAGTTCATTAAAGCTCTTATAAACCTGTGGAAAATGGGATTGAGTCTCCATTGTCTTGTAGTTCCAATTATCATTTTTTAAATATTTGTGCTATTTAAAAGAGCAAAAATAGCATTTCCCAAAGAGGCCTGTTGAATGGATATATTAGTACCAAAATTATTAATAACAATGCAATGCCAAATCTGATATGGCTAACTTAAATATAAACCATCTAGGTTGAAGGTAACAAATTTTGCTATTTAAGGTGATAATTTTTAAAAT
Organism: Loris lydekkerianus; assembly: GCA_963574355.1. Classification (NCBI taxonomy): domain Eukaryota; kingdom Metazoa; phylum Chordata; class Mammalia; order Primates; family Lorisidae; genus Loris; species Loris lydekkerianus. Next base: position 19,028 of record CAUYPK010104092.1, on the reverse strand, counting down.
GGTAACTAGGTGATTGGTGAAAATTTTCAGCATTCATGAAGAGGAGATTCTGAGAGTTATTTAGCAGCAAGAATATAATTGTTTATCTAACATCCACAAGGGAGAAATATAGCTTTTAAATTTATAGAAGGCACAGATTGATAAAGGACTCAATATATTTAACTCCTTCAATATTCTTCATGCCCAAATTCATATGTATTTTAATACATTTATATTTTGGAATAAATAATTTTTCATTTTCTTCTTACATCTAAATCCACTTGGAGCTTTGGGGACAGGGATCTGAAAAGTTACAGGAGACTAACATTCACACCCTTGATGATTCTCCAAGCAGACCTGTGGCTGATAGAAATGTAGATTCATTGAAAAACAAGGGTATCAGAATGGAAATGTAGATTCATTGAAAAACAAGGGTATCAGACTAGAGGTAAAAGTAGAGAGTATAGTTTCCTTTTTTTTTTTTTTTTAACTTTCCCTTCGATTTTTATCCAGGAATTTTATTTTTAATGTGAGAAATTTTTTGATACTAACATTTTTCTTTGATGTGAATCGACTAGCTGAAGATTGATTAAGATTACAAGCCATGAACCATCCAGAGATATCTTCAACAGAGAAAAAGCCTTCATAGTCTTAAAAATGAAAGTTGTATGCAGTCGTTTCTTTTTTTTTTAATTATTAAATCATAGCTGTGTACATTAATGAGATCACGGGGCACCAGACACTGGTTTTATAGACCATTTGACATATTTTCATCACACTGGTTAACATAGCCTTCCCTTGAAACAAGGGAAGCCTTATAATTATAAATAATGACTACCACTGGGTATTGAGTCTATAGTCTTTAGAAGTGAGCAAATTTTAGCAAAGAAGTATATATTATTTTATAATCTGAATATCTTTCCTTTAGCCAAAATTAATAGTGTTTCTATAACAAATATGCAGATAGATATATCTCAGGACAAGTTCACATTTACCATCCTTCCCTTACTGACTTGTTTTCCTTGTGATTGAAACTAATGAGCTTCTACTTTTGACGTCTGACCCTTGCTTATACAACTAACTTCCACATTAGACTCTACTTAAACATATGGTTCTTGGTTCTGGTTTGCTGTTCTTTTCATAGTAAATATTTGTTGAATTTTTTTTAAACCTCTTTGACATTGACCTTATCATGACTTTGAACCTGGAATCATGTTTGAGCCGCCACCTGATGTCCTGTGAACTGATACACGTCTGCATATCAATTTTACTTACCTCCCGGTTCAGCCTAGCTATGCCCATCCAAGCATATGTACGGCATATATCCTTGGAGTCCTTCTTTCCTAGACTCCAGAATTACTTCTCACTGGGGGTCTATTAGTTCTTTCCTCAGTCTTCAATTTAAACTTGAAAATTTACTATTTCCACACCTTGATCTCCACTATCTAATACATGGAAGTTTGTCACCAATGTTTGTTAGAATGGATGAGTGAATAAATGAATATGTTAATACTTCACAGAAGCCCAGGAAAAATATGCATGCTCTCTTGGGATAATACATTTATATCCCCTGGACTAAATGCTTCCAAGTATTCAACTCCAATTACTCAGAGCAAGTAGTTTGCTCTCTTATGCACCCCAGCACTAAGCTTCCAGGAGGGCTATGTCCATCTCAGATGACGCCCTTAATGTGAAAACTGTTCCTTTACTGCTGCTCAAGGAAAAAAGTCAAAGTCAGATTTTACAACTTCACCTCCAAGGAGAGAGGTCGAATCCTAGGTTTAGAAAGTCTAATTTTAAATTTCCACTTTTCCAAAACTCCTCTTGGATTCTTCACCCCTTCTACTAAGTAAAAAACCATCAACAGCAGTGTAAACATGAGAAAAGTTTAGATTATTAAGAGTTAATCAAAGTACCATGGCTATGTGATTTGAGGATATGACCCCAATTATCTATGGCAAATTTGTTGGTGACGGTGGAAACAGGGGCTTCCTGAGAATCTAAAAATTATATACAGTAGAACCTCCATAGTTGACCACATTCCTACACTGACCACCTCCTTAAGTTGAACTAATTTTCCTAAGCTGGACAGGCACCACATATACATATCAGTTCAATAGGTCTAGTTCCTTATGTGGACCATCTCAGTATATCGAACATTTGGTATCATCCTGCATGCTAATCTTACAGAGGTTCTACTGTCTGCTGTTTCCTAGGAGATATGACAATGCTCTTTGGGGGTCAACAGTAAAAACAAGTTATTTCAAGCAACATATTTTATAAACCACTCATTGATGAATGCATTGAGCAGGTAAATATGTATAATTGAAACCAGGAAACTCCCTTTTAATTTTGTAATAAGTCATAAAGACAATGACAATGTTCTAAGTTACAGCAGCAGTCTGCATTTTATTTCTGTTGCTTTATTCTTCAGTTGAAATCAAACCCATGGTTTTGCAACTTTGGCATTTTCTAACAAAAACACTCGAATGTATGATCTTTAGCAAGTATCTAAGGAGGACAGAGGCTGCACCAAGAGCCACTCTTTCCTCAAAGTGTGGAAGATATGTTTTCATGTAATACATTTCAGTTTCATGTGTATTGCTCACAGATTGATGGAACCATTCACTGCTTTGTTACTTGTCTTCACTGAACCTGAGATTCTATTCTCGGTCAATCTGCGATTGCCCTAGCTTCTGTGTTCCCCCAAATTCTGGACATCATGGCCTTCCAGGGTCAGCCATAGTCAAACTGAACTCAGAAGTCATTTGTGAATGAGAATAGACATTGTTATGGAATATGTTGTGTTGTTTTTATTTTTTTAAAGAATAAATCTACTGTCAAAAGAAGCATAAATAAGCCCAGTAGAAGAATTACCAGATTGAATGGCAGATCTATTTTTAGATCTCTGCCTTTGACCATCATTCTTTGTATATCCTTCTAAGGACACCAATCCTACTGTATTAGAGTCTACCCATGTAACTTCATTCTTAATAACCTCTTTAAGGGACCTTTCTCCAAATAAGTCACATTCGGAGGTATTGGGTTATGAGTTTTGTGGGAATACAAGTCAGCCCATGACACACTTGTCTATTCTTTTCTTTTAGAAACAGGGTTCTGCTGTGTTGCTCAGGCTGCCCTCAAGTGATCCTGCTGCCTTTGCCCTTAGAGGAGCTGGGCTGCAGGTGCCTCTTACCGAGCTCAGCTCTTATTCTGAAGTTTTAATCAACCAAACTTTGTAGCATACATTATAAAGGTTCACTCTTTGTGTTGTATAATCTGTGGATTTTTTTTAAAATGTATGTAATTACACATACATATTTTTATAGCTGTATAACTGGCTGTGTCCATCTGTCTCTCTATTCCTCTATCTGTCCATCTATCCATCCATTTACTTTTATAGCATTATGCAGAATGGTTTTTCTGCCCTAAGTTCACCACCTATTTATTCTTTTCTCTTTCCAAATCACTGGCCACCCCTGATCTTTTAATTGTCTTCGTTATTTTGCCTTTTCCAGAAGGTCATATAGCTGGAGTCATATAGTACACAGCCCTTTTGTATTGGCTTCCTTCAGTATTTTATTTTTAAAATACTATTCCTAACCTATTAAATTGGCTTCATTACCAACAAAAGATTGCTATCTTCTATTTGGAAAACTCTGGTTTAAAGAGATAGAAAGGAACTGGAACTGGCAGGATGTGGTTACTGGTTGCTCCTCCTCTCCACAGGGAGGAGAAAGGGAGGGGTCTTGGATTCAGGAGCTGTGGTGAATATTTGGCTGGCATACAGGTGTTAATTAAAGTCTTGGATGGTTGGGTCCACCCAGAAAGTGAAGAGAGGGTGAAAATTGGAGAGCTGTGGAATAAATCCTGGAGCACGTCAATCCCATAGGTGGCAAACATTGACTTAGATTTAATTTTGAGCTGAACATCTTTAGCTACGTTAGTAATTTATTTTCCTGCGAGCTGTTTGTGCATATCTTGTGTAAACATTTCTGGTGGTTTGTAGATATTTTCGCTAATCTAGGAGATATCTTTCTATATTAAAGGAAATAGCCTATTACCTGATGTTTTGAAATATGTTTCCCATTTTTTTGTCTTTTGACTTTGTCAATTATATTACTTGCTATGAAGAAATTAAAATTTATTTGTAGTCAATTTTGCCAATGCATACCATTGTATCATCTAAATTTTATAATATGATCAGCAAGCCCTTATTCATATATAATGCATATGAATAATATATATGATATATAACCTCTCATTTCTCTTATAGTACTTTTATTCATTCATTTGTTTAAGCTTTTTTGGGGGGTGAAATTTCATTATTCAGAAATGATATTGATGGATGGGGGAAGGTAAGGATCCAGGTTTTTTTTTTTTTTTTTTTTTTTTTGGAGCAATTGTCCTAACACAGAAAAAAGAACATAAGTTCTCTTTTTCTCTCTGACTTTAAATAATATAATTATCGCACACCTGTATCTATATAGCACATGTATTTGAGTTATTTCTAAAGTCTTCATTCTATTTTATTGGTCTGTCTGTCAACTCTGGACTAGCAAATACTACATTATTTAATTTATTTTGTGAAATACTTTTGGGATACTAAATAGTCTGTCATCATTATTCTCTTTCATTCACATACACTTTCATGGATAGCTTCATTTATTTACTCTTATAAATGATGTTTAAAATCAATTGTCAGATCCTAACTCTACCTTAAAAATCCATACCACAAGTAAATAAATCCCCAAATAAAAACTTTGGAAATTTGGTTGGACAACAAGGAAATTATAAATTAACTTAGGAAGGTTGTCTTCTTTATATTACTGAGTCATCATATTCAAGATAAATTTATTAGAAATCCTTGTAGCTGGCAGCATAGCTAATGTCTGCAAAATTTTGTTTTAAACCCAAAGAAAAATACAAGAAAAGTAAATTCTATACAAAACAATGCCCTTAGCATGACTCAAAGCCATATCATGCCAAAACTGCAAAATAACTGTATATAATAAAAAAAAGAACAATTTTCAATGAGTTACCTTTCACACCACCCCTTCCTCCCAGTGAGCCTCAAGGTTTGTGGGGAGCCCAGGCAAATGCAGAAAAATTGTGAGAAACACAAAAATGAGAGGCAAGTGTCAGACTTAATGGTGATTTGGAAGGCCTTCCCAAAATAGTATATCTACACTAAATCTGGAAAAAACAAACCAACATGGAAAAAATGCCTGTGACTATCTGAACAAGAGCTACATGAAGGGACTTCAGAGTTACTGTGATTTAAAGGGACTGGCCCAGTACAAAAGGACAGGTGATCAAATGGACAGACTTAATTCCCATGGGCATGCTTCAAATTCAGAACTTCTTTGGGGGGGAGGGGGAAGGCAAAAGGAGAGAAAAGTGCTCTTTTACAGTCAAGTGGTTAAAGTGAAATATAAAAAGGGAGCTGGGAAGCATTTGAGATCCTTGGGAAAAAAAAAAAAAAAAATGACCATGAAACTCTAGGATCCACAAACTTCTCCCCAACATTAAAACTAGTAAACAAAAGGCCTTGGTAAGGTATTTTGAGTGTGTTATACTGGTAAAGAGTTCAATATCAATAATGGGAATACTAGAAAAGACCCCAAGGTCATAAAAATGTACAAAAAAAAGGGGGAGACCATACTGAGATATCATAGGAAATCAGGAAATAAAATTTCACATATAACATCTGACAAAAATTTACCACCTTTCTCTAAAATGAACACAAAGCAGAAGAAAACTGTGAACTAACACTCAAAACAGAATTAAATATGCTCAAGTAAGCAAATGTATTGGAAAAACCATTTTAATCAGAAATCTAAGAATTAAAACAGATATTAATAAAAAATACACTTAAAAGAGAGATTGAACTCAAAAGAAATAGGGAAAAGGACAAAAGTATCTTATAAATGAACAATGTCATAATAATACATTCAATAAACAACAATATATTGAAAGAATAAACTCAGAGAAAATTTTAATATGGGGCATTAAAATACTAGGTAAAAACATGGAAAATATATGAACAAAGAAGAAAAATGATCAGAGTAAAAGAATGAAATGGAAGACAGAAAAATAACATTCATTCATATTTTAGAGTTTATGAAGAAGAAAAAAATCTAGAGTAGTATCAAAGTTAATGTTTCAAACTGTAAAAGCTATAAGCCAAGAAAAATTTTCAGAAATGGGAAAAGGCTTTCTCTGCACATTGAATAGACTCATCATGTACCTGGGAAAATTTTTTATTTTTTTGTTGTAGAGACAGAGTCTCACTTTATCACCCTTGGTAGAGTGCTGTGGAGTCACATGGCTCACAGCAACCTCCAACTCCCGGGTTTAGGCGATTCTCTTGCCTCAGCCTCCCAAGTAGCTGGGACTACAGGTGCCCGCCACAATGCCTGGCTATTTTTTTGTTGCAGTTTGGCCTGGGCCAGGTTTGAACCCCTTCCCCTCAGTATATGGGGCTGGCACCCTACCCACTAAGCCACAGGGGCCACCCCTTACCTGGGAAAATTAATAACAGTCAACTATGAGGCATATGCTGGCAAAACAATTAAATCTCAAACATGAAGTCCTCTAGGGATCCAGATAAAATAAAGGATTTTATAAATTCAAAATAGTTACACTGATAACAGACTTTTCAAAGCCATCAGACACGAAAGAACACAAAAACAAAGCAGCACTTAAAAAAAAAACTTTAAAAATGTCTGAACTAAGAATTTTATATCCAGAAAGGCTTTCCATCATATAATGAGGCTATAAAATGACACGATGTCAACATATAAGAACATAGTGACTAATGCACTCTTATCTAGAAGATTAGCTTCTTCCAGGTAAGCAAAGATTGGAAAAATATTTTAAAATACTTTTGTATTTAAAACATATCAATGTTAATCTAAGACTAAACTAAGGTGAGGATGAGGATTAAAGACTGATGTAAAAACATTGTAAATAGTGACAATATATGTCAATGAAGAAACTAATACTAGCAACAGTAAAAACAGGATGAGAAGGAAGTGGAAAAGAGAAACAGAGAAAACTTGTATAAACAATAGTTTTGGGTTAAAGGGTACTGAATGAAAAATGATAAATCAGAGTGAAAAATTAAGAAATCAAGGAAATAAGGACATTGAACAAAATATAAATATAAAGATAAATATAAAGGTATTTATAAGTTAGAATATATACACAATTATAAAATAAGTAAGACTGCTTTGAGACCAAACATAATAATCATGTCAATAAATGTGAATGGGCTTAACTCAGCTACTAAAAGAAAATGATTTTCCTTTGTCTCCAAATATATATAATATACAAGAGAAAAACCTAAAATGAGGCAATTCAGAAAGGCTAAAAATAAAGTTGATTATTCTGGATGATCACCCAGGATGCTGTGGGAATTCTAGAATGGAAGGCAGTTGTGACGAGTGCCTCTAAGGGTATTGCAAATGTGTGACACGACATAACTCACTCAGGAGGGTAGGGGAAAGAAGCACTGACCTAAGACACTTTGGAGAATGGTGTTTTGATGGGAACCTATAAGGATAAAACTAAAAGAAACGATACATAAACACTATACTACATTTGGTAAATGTGTCTTTCATTAGGGTTTGGGTTAATAATTCTGAACCTGCTTTACCTGTGTATTGGAAATGAACAAATCAGAAAGTGGATGGTGTATAATGAGAGATTTTTCCCATGTACTTTGTAATTTTTACTTCAGACTTTGTAATTTGACTTCATTTCAGTGGATTATTTTTTCTTTCTCTATAATAATCATTTTCTATTTACTGAGTTTTTACTACATATTTATTTCATTTCTTTGTTCTGGGACATAGAAGAGCTGGTGACATTGAGGGACATTACAGATAAAGTCACCAATGCTAAAGACAGCTTGGCCCAGTGCTGGCTGCAAAGCTGGTTGGGTTCCTTCAGCTCCACTTGGTGGTTAGCTTCTTATAAGGTCCAGGGGTGGCAAACCTTTTTTCTTTCCTGCCACACATTGGAAGAAGAGTTGTCCTGGACCACACATTAAATGCAGAAATACTAACAAAAGGCAAATTAGCAAAAAAATAAAAATAAAAATAAAAATGCTGTGCATACTTTTCATTGATCTTTAACACCACAGATAAGCAAAAAAGAAAAAAAGAAAAAGTCCTCACATCGCAAGTTGGACGCCCCTGGCAGATGGATTCTTTCCATCTTGTTCAACATCCTCTTTTCTTAAAGTGATCCTGGGTCCAGCCCTCTACCTAAATTGGAAGACCTTCAGTCCTGAGTCTGTTGGAGGATGTGAATTCCCAGCTGCCTCTACTTGCTTCTAGAATCAGAGCTAAGCAGGATAGACCTTCATCCTTGCATTGTGCTGGATTTCTTTTATTTCTACTCCATGGAAATGCTTACCTTTGCGTGTGTGTATGTCTGGGTATACGTGCCTATTTATTTTTAAAATTTTAAACTTTATAGTTTGTCTACTGCTACTATGTATTTAGAGTAGTGGAAAAGTTGTTAACATACAAACCACAACTTGACTGGAAATTCCTCATTTCCTCTGTTGCATTTAAAACTTTCCTTTTCTATACCTAACATATTTCTTATTAAATTTATTACTAAAATTTTTAATCTTTAAATAATAATGGTATTATCTCTCATCCATTATAATTTCAAACTGGCCATTGTGCAAAGAACAACTATTGATGTTTTATGACACACATACATACAAACATCTACATGTATGCAACCAGTTATCTTACCAAATTCTCTTATTTTTCCAGTAGTTTTGTAATATATTTGTTAGTATTCTCATTAATGAAATTTTGCCTACTCTTTTCTGATAGCTATACTTATTACTTTATTCTTTTATGTAAATGTATTACCTATAATTTTAAGGACATTTTCTTCTTAACTTTAATGAAAATAATTTAATGTTTCACCATATTGCATGATATAACTTCTTTTTATTGCTGAGCAAATTGGATATCACTACACAGAAGGATGAAACTAACCACCCCCCCTCCCGTACTGTATATAAAAATCAACTGAATATGGATTAAATACCTAAATGGAAAATCCAAAATGATAAAATCACTAGAAAAAAAACATAGGGGAAGTATTTCAGGACATTTATCTAGGAAAATATTATGTGAATAAGACTTCAAAAGTGTAGACAACAAAAACAAAAATAGACAAATAGGATTATAGCAAACTAAAAAGGTTCTGCACAGTAAAGGAAAGAAATCCAAGAATGCAAAGACAGCCTACATAAGGGGAGAAAATATTTGCAAACTACTTATCCAAGAGGGGATTAAATATTCAGAATATACAAGGAACTGAAATATCTCAACAACGAAAATGAAACTCAACAATCAAATTGAAAAATGATCTGAGCAGACATTTCCCAAAAGAAGACATACAAATTTCCAGTAAATAGATGAAAAAATGATCAACATCATTAATTATCAGGAAAATGCAAGTCAAAACCACAATGTAGTATCATCTCCCCCGAGGTAGGATGGCTATTTTTAAAAGACCTAGTGCTGACTATGCAGAGAAAAGGGAAGGCTTGTACACTGTTGATAGGAATGCAAACTAGGAGGTGGTCCCTCAAAAAAATACAAATGGAATTTCTCTATGATCCAGGAGTCCTACTATAGGGAATTCATTCAAAAGGAAGGAAATCATAATAACTGAGGAACATCTGCACCCCCATATTTACTGCAGCACTATTCATGATCGCCAAGATACTGGATCAATCTAGTTGTCCTATAACAGATGAATGGATAAAGAAAATGTACTATATATGTAATGGAATACTAATTAGCCATAAACAAGAATAAAATTCTGTCATTACTGGCAACATGGATAAAATTGGAGGACATTATGTTAAATAAAATAAGACAGGAATAGAAAGTTAAATACTTTATGTTCTCACTCATATGTGGAAGCTAAAAAAAGGGTGATCTTATAGAAGTAAAACGTAAAACAGAGGATCCTAGAGGAAGGGAAGAAGAGAGAGAAAGGAGGTGTAAGGAGAGTTATCAAAGGATACAAAATTATAGCTAGGTAGAAAGAGTAATTTCTATTGTTCTATAGCATTGGAGGATTACTATAGTTAACAATTATATATAATAGTTTTAAGATCTAGAAGGATGATATTGAATGTTCCCAGCCCAAAGAAATAATAAATGTTTGAGGTAATTACCAAATATCATACATATGTATCAAAACATCACTATGTTCCCCACGCATATGCACAATTATTATATGTCAATTTAAAAAAATTTTTAAAAAGTAGACATGTCTATTGAATTTTAGTATGTTTATTATTTTAACTTTGTGATAACAATATGTTTTTTTTTCTCTAATGTGAAGCCTCTTAATATTAAGCCATCCTTGCATTCTTGGTATATTATTGTTTGAATTTTACTGTTATAATATACATTTATTAACATTTTAATACATTTAAGGCCATTGTTATTTTAATAGAAATTGAAATTTACCTGTTGTCATTTTATTTAGGATTCTTGCATTGAAATGCACACATAAAGTTAGTCTACTTCTTTTGCTGAGCTGCCTTCATCACATTGTGTCAATTTTTATAATCTCTTAAGTATTCTTACAAACGTTAAGTGGCATTATTCTTTTGAATTTTATCATGAATGCAATTTTTAAATAGGTGTTTTCTACAATGAAAAGTTTATCAGTTGTAATAAGTGTAGCTACTAATCACAACCACCACATATTTCTACTCAACCTTCCTCAAATTGTCCCAGTCTGCAGTGATGAGTTTCTGTCATTTTTTACTTGACTAAATATAGGCAGAATAAAATAAAATATTGTACTGTGTATCAGCTTCTGAGTAAATGGTAGGGGTGAGAGTAGCTTTTTCTTATTCAAAACACACATACACATAGTACTTTATCTCATCCTGGAACAGAAGTTTAATGTAAATTGAAATAATTTCTGAGGGCCTTGAGCATCAAGGTCATTGGCATCAGGTACAAGATTTCCATTGACACTAATGGAACTTCAGTGGGATTATCTCAGGAAAAGAATCTAAAGGATAACAAACTTTAAGTTTTCCAAAGTTAATTTTACTTGACAAAATTAAATTTTCTTTACATGGAAGAGGGGCAGATTTATATAAATCTGTATGAGAAAGGCAAATACGTAAGCTCTGAGCATTAGATTGGGATCCATTGTGACCATTTTCTTCCTCTGAAATAAATATTTTATCACATTTGTATTTCCTGTCATTCAAGCTGACCTTTCTTCATGGTGATGATTAATCAGTGCTTAGATAATTATTAAGCATTTATGATGGTTCCTCATCTAATCATTCTTTTTGGACAGAGAGTGAGACTGGGGACAGAAAGAGGATTATGTGGGTATACCAAAGTTATCAGCCATTGTTTTAGAGGAGAGAAATGCTTTTGAAAATAAACAAAGGTGCATATAAGCCTAGTTGTTACACTTTGTTTAGAAAATCAAATATTCTTTTAGAAGATAATTTTCTGCCTCTGGGATAGTTTCCCATTTTTAAGGTTGGTAAACATGTCATAAAGTGCTATCTTTAACAAATGCCCCCATCGATACTCATGTTTATTTTAGAATCAAGCATAGTTTATTACCATGCAAAGTTCAGTTCATATTTTTGTTAGGAGATGTTATAAAACATTTCATGTCTTAGAAATCGTTTATAATGTTACAATCAGCAGTATCTTAAGCTATTTGCCGATCTATCTAAAAATTCCATCTCTGTTCATAGTCTGCATGCTCAACAGGAGGAAAAAACCTAATTATTATCTTTAAAAAACATATAAAGAACTGAATTTACAAAAGATAGAGGGATTATATGCTAATGCATGTGATTGGTGGTCATGGAATCCAGATACTATAATTTAAGGTGATAACAAATTCAAATGTGGAAGAAAAAACAAAATTGCCCTGTTGTGAAACCAAAAATCTTGCCTTTAGTTGTTAACAAAGGGAAGAAAACATTTGGCACCTTGTGGTTTTAAAACAAGAAAACCATTGAATGAAGAGTGTAAATACTAAATATTTTTATTATTAATTATTTAAACATTATAAAAGACACTGAATAATAAAACAATCTTTCATTTAGTTTCTTTCTCTTTGGTTTTATTGACATTTTCATATTTGCTATAACTTTCTTAAGCAAATTGCCAAGCGTTTTCCTTTGCTGGGCTAGCTTGGCTCTAATTGATCTGTTTTCTGGTTTTCCCAATTTATAATTCATAGCATGAAAAGAAAAACCCATTTGTACTGCCCATTCCTGAGTAGCCATGGGTATGTAATATAGAATGGTAGATAAATATATCCTTACATTTCTAGACAACAGTCCAGTGGTAATGACTCAAGTCTGTTGCCTGGCAGAACTCCCAAGCATTTATAAAGAGACCAAGATTTCTGAAAATGATAGGTCCTTTCCAACATATTGTGCTGAAAATCTTGTCAATTGTAAAATAATTGTTGGCCATTGTAGGGTTTGAGGCAACAGGGATTTACATGACTATGGAAGATCATTTTTTTCCTAACTGTGTAGGGTCTAGCCAACAGCTCTTGGCAGCATTTTAAACAGCATTAAGTTTCCTGGCACTGCCAGGGATCAGGTCCAGGGAAGCTGACTTCGTCACCGTAATTATTTCCAAGCTTATTCTGTTCCCAAAGAAAGCAACTTGAGGAGAGGTCCATTGTAAATTTTCTAAGAGAGTTTTACATGCAAGGCCCTTGAGTATCATTTCCAGACACATGTGTTTGGACCAACTCAGATATGGTTTCTTTGATATTTGCTAATTATTACGTTTGGTCAAAGTCTGGAATTTTAAGATTTAATAGTCATAAGGGAACAATGGTCTCAAATTCACTGTTCTATTGTACAAGGGATGTCAATATGTGAGCCTGTCCAAGGAATGATTAGCAACATCAAGGACAATAATTGTTTTATATCAGCCCCAAACAGTCATTAATGTTTTCATTTTTATGTAGTTGCAGGGGTGGAGAGGGGTAAGTTTACTCTCCACTGATCTTAATGTGCATGGGAAGAGCGACTATTCAATGAACTTTTACAATATGCTTAACAACTTAATTAGTTTTGGAATGAAAGGGAACGTGTAAATCACTGCAAGTTCACTGTTCTTATCAGATGAAACTGCCCTGATCTGAAACAAGTGACTGTTGGGACCACAACCTCATCTTGCTTTTTGAAGGATGAATTGTAAACTAATCACATAATACAGTGCACTACTTACTTCTACACCCACTCCAAGCCAGACAGGGATTTGACAAAGGACCTGGAAGTCTGATAATACATTTCAGGTGAAAGTCTGTTCTCAAAACATGTTTCAAGAGGATTTTGAGTTTTATATAAAAATGGATGTGATTCAGCTTTTATATACCAGCTCAGGCAAAACTTATGCTTGTGTATTATACGATGCAAAAGTTTGGTTTGTACAACCTGATTTAGGCATTAAGTTTTCAAAGAATAAAGAAGACATTTATTGTAGACTAATAGTGTCCGAGCAGCAAACAACTTTAGGTATCATTTGACCCATCTCTCTCTTTTTATAGTAAATAAACTGACACACAGGAAAATCATATGACTTGGCTTGGTCGTGGGGTTGGTCACAGTTGTATCAGAAAGAACATTAGCTCTCCTAACTCTTTATGATGTTTCAGTAGATTGGAAAAAATCTAAAGGGTTAGAAGCAGCATGGTAATAAAGACCCATGTTCTTGTACGCAGGGCATCTTTATAGAGTGCTTTCTCCCTCTGAAGGTCATGGCAGAGGTCATCTCTTTGTACTTACTCAGGATAAGTTCCCTGTTGATTCTCTGTATCAGTGATTTTGGAAACATACAATATTTTGAGTGAACTACATATATTTTTCACATAGATAGCTTCACTTTGTTTCTTTTTAGTACTTTATTATGGGAGGTCATCTTTCAAAATTTACTTTTTTAAACACTAGTAGAAAAAACTGTTATGATGTAGCTGACTGGAACTCTGAGACTTATTATTTTATTTCAAAGGGGTTGGTTCAGAACAGAATTTACACTGTCTTATGTATGGAAAATATTTGATCTACTTTTTTCCCCCAAAGTTCAAGGTCTTTTTGTATCTTTCTGTTAAAATTTATTACACACATGGCCCTGGCAATAGCCTCTGGGTGCAATCTTTTGAAGCATGCAATCCACCTAAATATGTCTGATAAGTCATAAAGTTCTGAACTCTTTAGTAATATTGTAGTAATTTTCTTAATGATATCCAAATGCTTTAGAAATGTACTGTCCAATATGGAGGCTACTAGCTACATAGGGCTTTTAAGTTAAAATTAATTAAATTTAAGTAATATTTCCTCAATCATCCAAGCCATGTTTCAAGTGCTTAATAACCTCATGTGGCTAGTGGATACTGCACTGGACAGCATAGATTTAGGACACTTACATCTTCCCAGAAAGTTCTATTGGACTGCTCTGCTTTAGATTTAATATCCCCTCCCAAGATCCTTACATTCAAAATACCTGCTATACCTGAACAGTCTTGTGTCAATTAGTAAATACATCAAATACATAATTGTATTCTTACATATTTTTAATTGACAACCATAAATAGTGTTAACATTTTTATGCTATTTAGTTGATTTTGTCACTTTCTAGCTGTGCCATCTGAGAAATATACTTCCTTTGTTTTAGTTTCTTTATTTTAAAAGGAAGATAATGATACTTGAAAGGATTGATGTGAGAATGAAATGACATAATTCATGTAAAGCGCTCAGCACACTATCTGGCAGACATTGGTTACTTACCAGCCAGAAGGTCCTCAATTTACTATCCCCCTTACCCCTAATATACATAGATACTTAGTAATTATTTATCAAAATGTTTATACGACAATGCCTTTCCTAAGAAAATTCAAAAGTTATAAAAAAAGCAACAAGAGATTCATAATTATTATAATCTACATGTTAAAGCATTAATTATTCCTTTAGGATTTTAGATAACAGTCTGAAGCTTTTGTGTCTAGGCTGCATGTCTTTGGTTTGGAGACCTAACTATAGCTGACATTTGGGGAATAGAGTGTGGGGAGTAAAGATCAACTTTAATGTCATTTAAAGTATCTAAAATTGAAACATCTAAACCAATTCCTTGTCAATATGTAGGATTTTTGATAATGCATTCACATGCTTTTTCTCAAATAGCTCCTATTTTTTCCCTGAGACTACCTCTTGGTGGTGGCTCGGTGCCTGTACCACAGTGATTAGGGCGCCAGCCATATACACTGGGGCTGGCAGGTTCGAACCTGGCCCCGGCCTGCTAAACAACAGCTGCAACAACAACAAAAAAATAGCCGGGCATTGTGGCAGGCACCTATATCCCAGCTACTTTGTAGGCTGAGGCAAGAGAATCGCTTAAGCCCAAGAGTTGGAGGTTGCTGTGAGCTGTGACACAACTGCACTCTACCAATGGTGATATACTGAGACTTTGTCTCAAAAACAAAATAAAACAAAACAAAAACAAACAAAAACCCAAACCTCTTAGTGAAGAGGCTGGTCCATACCAAGGTTCCAATCTGCAATTATTTAGAATAGCAAAGCCTGCCTGCAAGATACTGAACTTGGAACTATCACGTTTTATTAAATGAAGATTTTTAAAAGTCAGCACTCAGGAATGCTTTTGCATTCCATATTTTATGTACCTTTATTTTTGCGGTAGAATTTGAGAGTGGCAGTTTGTTTCCTGACTTTTTAACTTTGTCTTTCTACTTTTGTGTTTTGTTTTTATTAAGAAGTCACCTGTCATTCTAATTGTTGCTCCTTTGAAAATAAGTCTTTTCCCTCTTTTCTCTGGCTGCTTGAAAGATTTTCTCTTCGTCTTTGTTTTGTAGCAGTCTGATTATGTTGTATCAAGGTGTGGTTTTCTGTGTATAGGTCCTGCCTTGGTTCTGAGCTTCTTAAATTTTTTACTTATTTGCTTTAGTCAGTTTTGGGAAAAATTTGGGTGTTATCTCAGTGACCGTTGTTTTTGTTTCAGCCTTATTCTTCTTTCTTCTTTTTCTGGGAATCCAAATACATTTTTTATGTGTAATGTATGTTCTGTATTTTTCAAATTTTCTTTCTCCGCTGTAAGGTGAATTTTTTTTAATAACTTATTTTTTAGTTTACTCATTCTTCTTTTATTTGACCATTCTTCCATTGAACCTTCTTCATGATTCTTAATTAATTTCATTCAGGTTAATTTAATTAATTTCAGTTATTGTACTTTTCCATTTTAAAATTTTCACTAGATTAAAAAATAACAAATTCTAGTCTTCCTGTGAAATTCCCTATATTTTAATTATTTTCTTGGTTCTATCATCTATAGTTATTTTAAAGTCTCTATCTGGTAATTATATTCTTGGAATGTTTAATAATTTAGTCTCTTGATTATTTTTGCCTTGGCTTTTGATCAGTTGACTTATTTTTTTACACATTTAGTAAGTTTGCATTTATTGTTAAATATGACACATGAAATTTTATAGAAACTTGGAATGATGTTATCTACTGCTAGACAAAATTTATTTGTTTATTTAATTTTTCTGGCAGAGAGACAAATTATAAGCAGATCATCTTCTTTCAGTCAATGCTGGGTTTCAGGCTTTGTTAGATCTGATCTACTTTTGGTTTGTTCTTACTCCTATGATGTAGTCAGTTTTTTCCTGGGGTATTGCCCTTTTCAGGTTTCAGTAGAAATACTGTAGTGTTTACCTCAACTCCTACCTCTGTTTCTGTGAGACAACTAAAACCTCTGCTCAGTTTTCTGGTCTCCTGGCTTTTACTTGTTTCCATTTGTTTACTTGATGTCTCAATCTGACCATCCACAATTTAGGATTTGGCCAATGCCTGATGTAGAAATGCACACAGTATTTTGGGCCTGCTTCTTATATTATAGATCTTGGTCCTTCAGTCTCAGTTCACTTGGAAGTCTTGAACTCTAACCTCCTTTGAAATTCCAGCCCTTTGAACTATTGCAAGCTTCAGGGCACTGCTTTCCACTTGGCCTCCTCCTATTATCCAGAGAACTGGCAAATTCACTGAGTAAAATAAAATGCAGAAAGTAATGAGGAGCTCACCACTTTATGTGTAACTTGGATCTTCATGTCCTGGCTGCCTTGTTTGCCCATTGATGCCTTTAAAGAGCTACATTTTGCATTATATTCAGATTGTGTAATTGTTTCTTTTAATATGATGGAAGAAATGCAGGATCCTATATTTCATTTCATGTTCAACAAAGTAGTCAAGTAAGTGTGACCTGAAATTGAGTCTTAGGAAAGTTAGGTAAACTGACGCAGCACAAGGCAAACAAGATAAATAGGTATTGCTGAATTACAGGCCAGGAGTTTTGATTTCTCTTCTTGGGTTAAAACCTAAAATATGTTTCATATTCAGTTTTGAATTCTGCAAGTCATTAAAAGTTTCCTTTTTAATTCTGTTGGTTTAAACATGTATTTTCTTTCTCATTAATATGTCCTGGTAAAAGAAAATTCAGAGCACATTAAGGTGATGTAATAATAAGGTTGTGCTCTTTAAATTGACACAAAGTTGCACACAGATTTTTTTTTTTTTTTTTCTGTTTTCTTTGTTTGGATAACCTAAGAACCTGCTGACTCATTTTCTATAGGAATGTTGGACATGGGCTTCTGCCATAAACAGACACTCAACAATCATTTACCCTGGAGACTGGGGTCCTGCTCTGAACCTTTGCTTTCACACTGTTTCTCTCATTTGGAAACTTTATGGTCATAGTGGGGCAGACAGGTAAGAAGATTGTCACCTACACATTTCTAATGTTCTATGCTTCTCAAATCCTAAAGTCATCTTCCTGGAAGCCATTTTTAAAGATTCACGGGAGGAGGATGCATGTAAGAAGGGAGGTTCAGGCAAGTTGTGTCCTCCACTTGGAATATCTTATATCTCAATCTGAAGGCAGAAGGCCACTTTGAGAATCCCATGTAACGGGATTAGCAGGATAGCATAAGCCCAGGCTGTCCACCAGACGAGACAATGATAGTTTCACATTGTCAAATGTTAAAAGATCATTTCACTAGGTGATTTTTTTTGGACATACTCCCACTTAGATAATATTTGCTAATTCCTTAACTGTTTTTAAAGTGCTTTTACACTTATTATCCCTTGAGTCCCCCCAAATACTGGTACTCTGACCAGCCCACTGAAAAACTCTTCTTCTTCTTCTTTTTTTTTTTTTTTTGGAAACAGAGTCTCACTATGTCACTCACGGTAGAGTGCTGTGGAGTCACAGCTCATAGCAACCTCCAACTCCTGGGCTTAAGTGATTCTCTTCCCTTAGCGTCCCGCGGCAAGGACTCAGCCTCCTGAGCTGGGACTACAGGCACCTGCCACAATGCTGGGCTATTTTTTGTTGCAGTTGTCATTGTGGTTCAGCCAGCCGAGGCTGGGCTTGAACCCGCCAACCCCAGTGTATGTGGCTAGTGCCCTACTCACTGAGCTACAGGCGCTGAGCCCAACTGAAAAACTGTTTATTCTCTATTTTAAGGATGAGGCCACAGACATCCTTACTAGTCCAAAATAACACTGCTAGATGGAAGTGGAATTTGTTATCACATAGAACTGGGATTTGACTCAGATCTTCTGACTCCACTCCCCCAGACTTTTATTTTTATTTATTTTTTATTTATTTATTTATTTATTTATTTATTTTATTAAATCATAGCTGTGTATATTAATATGATCATGGGGCACCATACACTTGGTTCATAGACCGTTTGACACATTTTCGTCCCCTAGACTTTTATTTATTTATTTATTTATTTATTTATTTTTGCCCTCCCTGACCCTTTGTTTGTTTTTATTTTTAAGCAGGAACTCAACTTTATTGCGTCAAGCAGCTGCTTATATAGAGCGTGGGGAAGGGGCAGGGAAAGAAGGCGGGGGATGAGGTGCGTGACAGGGTCGGGCCAGTGGCATGGTACCACATTGGCTATATCTAGGT
>CAUYPK010104089.1:0-14769 GCA_963574355.1 Loris lydekkerianus | reverse complement strand
CACTGTTTGACTTTTCCCCTGGAGCTTTGTCAAGGACCCGTACAATGCTATAGTCTGAGAAACTGGGGACCTGTTTAATGTGGTGGGGCTAAGTGGTTCTGTCTTGTTTTGTTTTCTCTGTCTTGATTTCTTATCATATTTCTCATTCGAACTTAGTGAAACAGTTACTCTGGGTTGAAGTCTCAGCTGTGGAGAAATACTAGGAATTAAGTCACCCTACCCCCCACCGGCAACAATTGAATAAGGAAAATCAAACCTTCCTACAACCACACACTCAGGGCACCACTTGAATAGTCCTTGGGTGATTGGGTCAGTTCAAAAGGTCCAAATCAATTGTCTCCGTCAGCACCTGTCTCACGTGAGAGCGCTTAAAAGTTCTCTGACTACTGGATTGCAGGGGTTTGTTGACAATTCAAATATTTTGAACTTTACTCATTTGTTTGTGGGGCACTCTGAGCCATTCTCATGGGGGAGGGGACTCCCTTCCACTTGGTGATGGATTTTGTACCTTTTGTTTGTATCCTTGGGGTTGCACCTTGTCTCAGAGGGGTTGATGTGCGTTCTTCAACTCTTTCTCTTGGTGCAGCTCTAATCCACCATGTTACTTGCTAAATTTCTGTCTTTTATCTCTCCTTCTGGATGGGAGCCTCTGTGGAAAGCTGGCTTCAGTCAGCTATCTTGTCTTCGCCTCTGAAAATAGTTTCTTTGCAGTCGAAGCTTGCCTCAGCAGGGAAGATGAGCAATTATCTATCTCATCTGTCAGCTTGGCTCCCCTCCTGCAGCTTTGGTGGGTTCTTTCTGGTTGTTATCTCTCCCTCCAGACTGGGGCTTCTATTGAGAGCTGGCTCCAATCATCTGTCATCCCCTGTACCCCCTTATTCTTATTGGATGTGAAAATTGGTGGTAGGGAAAATAGCTAACCTGAGGATTTAGCAAAATACCAAACTCATTGAGACCAAATGAGCAAATAAACAGATAAAATGGCTACCAGACACACAAGCCTACAGATGCACAATCAGAAACACAGACATACAGACAACAACAAAAACTACAATAAAAATAATGATAATCGTAAAATAATTGAAAAAAAGGTAAAAAACAAACAAATGAACAAACAAAAAACCCTCTAAAAATCTGAAGTAAGCACTCTCAGAAACCATAAGAAGGGACAAAGAGGAAGAGAGAAGGGTAAAAGGAAAAAAAAAGTGGTGTTCATAAAAAAGTTAAAAAAGAAGAAAGAAAAAGTTAAAAATAGAAAAAAATATAAAAAAATAATAAAAAAATTAACAATAGCTCCTCCAAGAAAATGATGAGGAAAAGAAAAAAATAAAGGGCACCAATCACAAAAATATTATTCTTGTATATATGAAGAAATATACATCTATATTTATGACGTAGGGATCAACTTTTGTAGGAATATATTTATAATGTAATATACTTTATGGGCACCAGGTGGTGCTGTGAGTGGTTCTCAGGCTTATACCTGGTTCACAGTTTACACTGTTACCACCCTACGTGGCCAAGTGCCATTTTGGAGTTTCTGTGAAAGTTTATTGTCTAATTATTGTCCAACCTCAGCTGCTCTGTTCCAGACAGCACTGCTATCCAACCTCCCAATTCAGTGCAGGAGTCCATGCTTCACAAATCTTTCCACTCTGCAAACTGGCAACTGCAATTGGCTGTGGGGGAGGGTGCTTGCTGCCACCAGTTTTAGCTGCTGCTGGCTTCCGCAGCTGCAGCCCACGGAGACCTTATCCTCAGTTTTTGTGGCTCAGAGTCTCACTTTTCAATCTGGACTTTTGAGTCTAGCCACCGGCCAGTTCACTGCACAGCCTGAACTGCCAGCCCATACCAATATTCCCCACCAGGAATGGTCTAGTCTATTTAATCACTCCTATTATTCTGGGGGAAGGTATCCGCCATTTTGGACAATTTAAAATGTGTCTTTCCTGTATGGGATCCCTTCCCTTCAATTTTCCATCAGGTTGCTCAGCCCCTTGTGACTCTGAGTGGAACCCTTTTGGGGCACTAAACTCGACTCAGGAATAAATTTTCGTCAATTGGGTTTTGCCAGGAATTACAAGTTGCTTTCCTCCATGAGGGAGGAGCCTGCCAGCCAGCACAGCCAAGAAGGGAAAATCTCTACAACAGAGTCTGTGGTTTTAAATTACACCTCATATACAGCAATCTGCCAATTCGCTGCATGTCTCCAGCTGTCTGTCCACACCAATAATCTATGTGGGGAAAAGGTCCAGGCCCCCCTTCCTCTTACCTAATGACTTGTGAGAGGTGGACTACACATCTGTCCCGTCCGCCATCATGCTCCGCTCATGAAACTGTTAATAAGTTTCTGTCTACATTTGTGTTTTGTAAGCAAATCCTGATAGTAAATGAATCATGTGTGTTTAGAGCCTTTGTTTACATTTGGTCCCACCTCCTGCTGCCTTCCCACCTCTGGGGCAGATTTCCAGCTACCTGTTTCTGTGCCTTTGAACAGGGCCTGGCATGAACACTTGGAAAGATGAGTCTTGTGTGCTAAGTCATAAAATGGGGCCCTGGATGCCTGTGAGAGTCTGCACTCTGTGACTATTCTGTGACCTCAGGAGCACAGCATTACCTAGCAAATAAGAAATACCATGACAGGTTGGGAGAGAGATTGTAGAAGAAAGAAAAGAGACTTTTCCCTGCTTTGGGGGCAAGTAGTTCTGCATGTTTCTTTTGTACTAGGCTCTGTAAATTATGAAGTTGATTCTTAATGCATCAAATGAGGATCTGCTTCCAAGCATTTATGTGACTCTCTTTTCATGCTTGGAATGTCCTCCCATAACTTCTTATTCCACAGCTCCTCTCCCTTCAGTGCTGAATCCTGTTTCCATTTCTTTTAAGAAGTCTGATCACTGATAACTCATTCCTGTGAATTCTCTTCTATAGAGCTCAGTTTATCATATGCTAAATTAGCATCGTTGTATTGGGAAAGGTAGTGAGATATTTACTTCTTGTCGGAACCCTGCAAGTAATTATTCAATGCCAGGGTGATATACAAAATATTGAATAACTGGTTCAGTGGGAGTGTGGAGTAATCATAGTGGTGTCAGCTGCATCTTGGAAGTCTCCTTTTGTGCTGGTGATCACTTTTGTAGTTGCTAGATGAGGGGACTCAGGGTGTTCCGAGGGATTGCCCAGCACAGAGGAGACAGCAGGGGGCACTTGGGATTAGCAGTTACTTACCAGCTGGCATGGATGTATTTCAGGATTTGGGCATCCTAGAAGGTCCCAGTTGAGCTTCTCAGTTTGACACCGGGCCCATGGGTGTCTCTAGTTCTTACTTTCTTCAGTTCTCACCTGATTACAACACATGATCAAATCCTCAAAATTGATTACCTGTTATGGTCAAAGCTCTGTACTAGGTTATGTTGCGAGTCATAGACATCTGGATTTGGTTACCCCAAAAGTTGCCTATTAAGTCTAGCCCTGAAAACAAGACACGTATATAAAAATAATTATGACATGGGGTAGAAAGAGTCCCAGAAGAGAGACAGATATACTGCTGATGAACTAAGAAATTGCTTCTGATTTGGCAGAAATGACATGGATTTGGGAAAGCTTTGAGAAAAGTGTGGTGAATCACCTGGATCTTAAAATGTAACTGATATTTTAAAACTCGGGATAGAAAGGATATTTACAGTAGGACCAAAGGAATGCCCACCCTGATCCCTTGTAACTGTACAATTCTTTGAATCTTTCCTTACAGGTTTTTTCCCCTTTCTGTTTATGTTGTATGTCCTCCAATTAGGTATGAAGCTTCACAAGTGTTTCTGGTTCTTGTTTCTAGAACATGCTCAACAAATACTTGGTGATCATGATGACAGCTCCCTTCTAAAGAATTATGTTCTTTATGAAAATGGAGACATGATGTATTATGATTGTAAATTTGAGTCATGGCTAAAGTCTAAGGTGAATCTTTAATAACCAGTTGGTATCTTGTGAGAATGGAATGGAGTACATGTGTGTGTGCATGTGTGGTGTACATACTGAACAGTTTAAAACACAGGATTTCTTTGCAGGCATGCTTTGTGGTCACTACAGAGTAGTCATCATAATTGGGTTTAAACTCAAGAATAGTATTATTATTCAAGAAAGAAATTAGTAAATATGCACACATGCTGATTAAACAGAAATGTATAGATATAATTTAATAAAAGTAGGAACAGAATATCTTTAAACAGAGTCAAGAAAAGCATGACACCAATTCATCTGCCTTCTGCAGGGGTCTTATCTAGGCCTGTGGCACTGAATTCTTGATGGTATAGTAAGAGGTACAAGGTTGAAGAATGTAACTGTGGTGAGACAAGGAATTCTTATGAGGATGAAAGCTTGAGAGATGACCTGGCGGGCCCATCCTTGCCAAGATTAACATGGTATATACGGCAACATACTTACAGTTCTCAGGTTCTCTGGCTTGGTGAATCCTCGGTCCATACTGGCCACCTAAGCTAACAAACACTGGGTAAGCCCCAAGCAACAAGGAGGGCACTGAATATCAACACATATGAGTACATTATAACCTTGAATGTTTGATGTCATGCATATCTGCTGTGTGGCACATTTACTGATTGAATGGTTAAAAGAAGAGATGCTCATCCTTGAACTTGCATTACCCTTAGGGCACTGGCCTAACTTACCTCCATTATTAGTGAAGTCATAGCTCTGGGGTCCTATCAGGGGTGAATAGGGGAAATGGAAACATAGAATCAAAGATTTAGAGTCATTAGATTATCTCCAACTCCACTTGGAAGAGGCATTCTAGCAATTTCATTCAGCCACCATTGTTTGGTAGATGGTGGGGGAGATGTTGATTCCCTTTGTTCTAACCCTTTTGTCTCACCAGGAAACTTTCTGATTTATAATGAAGAATGACCTGAACAAGACACACACTTCATATGTTTACTTTTACTGCCTTAGGCAGCTTCTAAAACAATTTCAGATTTAGATGTTCCATTTTCTACTGTAAGAAAGTTTGCCTTGGCCTGAGTTTACTTCTAGATGATTGGTTCGTGGTAAAAGTTGCTGTTGAGCCATCTAGTGATTCCTGGTTGACATTAAACCCACAGAGGGGCTTCTGTGCGACAAAACAGGATATTGACTGACTTGTCAGAATACCGTGATTTCATCTTTTTAAGCCCATTGCTTTAAAAGATCCTTCTCCAACTTATGCTCAATTTCTGAAATACTTCAAGGTATCCTCCTTGTGGTAAATAGCTATTATTCTTGTTCAGTTCTTCATGAGGGATTGACAATTCTTCATATATTTGTTTGTTAATAAAGGGCCTGAGAGCATTGAAGAGAAAGACCAAAAAGGCAATGGGGAAGAAATTCTCTATTCAAAGTGGCCAATTTCTCTCTCTCTTTCTCTCTCTCTGGTTTTGTGACAAAAATAAATACCATCAGCATCAATATTAGCAAATTTACACTACTTTATAAAATTAACAGGTAGCTCAAAAAACTTGATCATATCCCTATCTCTTGGGGCATAAGTGACTAAGGATTTCTTTCATTCTGAGTTCTGTCTTATAGTATAACCTAGTATATTTTAATGAATGAATTCTTTGATTTCTCAGAGGAGAAATAGAAGTATATTTTTACAATTTACAATGACTAAGGGTGTGCTATACCTTCTTTTCTTAGCTTGTCTTAGTTCCAGCTTTGTCAATTGTACACGTATACACACACTCTGAAAAAGTCTACTAACTAGATGGTGGACCTTGTGTAAATCAGCTCCTCTAAGTTCCACAGGATTTAATGCCAAGGTTTTCCTTTATTCCAAATTGCTGTCCTGGAGACAAATCTTAAGTATAACCCGGATTTTTTTTTTGTTGTATGTGTGTGTTTTTTTAGTAGGCATCCAAATACCAGGATAGAATAACTAATTCTCCAAAATATTTAGACAATGAAAATATAAAACTTATTTTATAATAAACAGTGGTACAATTAGATTTTGAGGGCATAGTCAAAAGTCAGAGTATGTTAAAGTTTAATGGCAATATATTTTCAAGAGGAGGTGATCGTTGATGTCTAGAGAAACTTTTGCAAGATGCCGTCACCAGTTAGACAAAACTTAACTGGGACCTGTCTCCTGATTCAGTCTAGTTCTATTTTCACTGCCTCCTTGTGTGGCGTCTGATTCATTTGTGTCACATTGAAGGGGAAGAGGGTGTCATTAGTCATCTTTTGCCCAAGGTCCACTCAAGCCTCATGTAATAAAAACAGTTCAGCAGAGGTATGTGTCACTATTATGATGCCCAAATGACCACCAAGAACATATGAAGAAATGAAACTTTGGAGGAATGTTTCTTCCACTGGAAAGCAGCAAATTTGAAAAGCAGTTTGCTTTACACCTGTTAGAGGTGGTGCTGTTGATTTGACTTGCTAGGAATGATGAATGTGAATAGATAGTGTTAGCAAGCCAGCGTTCTCTGATTTCCCAGGCTCAGGACTTGGACCCTGTATTATAATTTTTTTAGGCTTTGGAATTTATCAACCTAATTCACCAAATATTAACGAACTATCCATGTTCCCAGTTCTACACATTTAGTTCACCTACGATAGCCATCACTATACCTTTTGTCAGGTCATTCAGAACATGGGCTAAGAACTACATCTTTGGGAATATTTCAATAGTTCTACAGTTGCCTAGTTAAATATGAACCAAAGCGATATCGCTGTATGCTGCCTAGAGCCTCAGCACTGGAGGAAATGTTAAAGTTCTACCCATCCTTCTTCCTAATTCAGATGTCCCCAGAGATCATTCTAAACCTAATATTCCTCCCTTTTATACCTAAGAGTTTATGTTCTTTGACATCCTTGAGTTAATCCTCCTTTCTTCTCAGGTCTAATTATTTCCTTTCTTGCACTGGTTTTTTCTCTTCTAGGCTTCCTTCTTTTACTTTTATTCTTTCCCCATCCTCTTTCTTCCTTCTGTTATCCCATGATTTTAGGTTAGCTTAACTCTATTCCAAGAGCATTTCTTAAGTAGCAGTATTTAGTAAAAAAATTCATTCAGATTTTGTGAGAATATATTAAGGAATTAAAGATGCAATCTCTAGCTTGTTCTATAAAATCAGAACTGAGAAAGTGGCATAAAACATCTAGATAACGTTTCCAAAGCAATGGATGACCCACTGTAGGGGCATGACTGAAGCAGACACTGAATTCTAACGAACTATATGAAATTCTTCAGATGCTCAATATATGGTTGCTGAATGAAGCAAAGGACTGATTGAATTTAAAGTGAAGGACAACCCAAAATAAAATTATTTTGATCATTATTGATGAAGGCTTTTTGCAACTTTTTTCAAGTTTCTATTGGGTTCTCTCTCCACTACAGGTCCCAGCCACACCAAGATAATTATATTATAGTTTTCCTTTCTTTTTTTCTTTTCACTTCTTCTTTTTTCTTTTTGAGACAGAGTCTCACTCTGTCATCCTGAGTAAAGCGTTACGGTATCATAGCTCATGGAAATCTCATATTGTTGGGCTCAAGCAGTCCTCCTGTCTCAGCCTCCCAAGTAACTGAGACTACCGAAGCCTGGCACAATGCCTTAGTCTTAGGAGAGATAGGGTCTTGCTCTAACTCAAGCTGGTCTTGAATTCCTGAGCTCAGTCAACGCACTTGTCTTGGTCTCCCAGAGAGCTAGGATTACAGGCGTGAGCCATTGTATCTGGCCTATATTATAGTTTTCTAAAACCTTGTTTGCATACCACCTCATGCTGGCCCTTCTATTATTCCTCCTTCTCTATTTGATGAAATTATAGTCATCATCCAATGCCCAATTCAAAAGTCATATCATGTGGGAGATGTTCCCTAAATTGCTCCCACTATCACACCACACAGGGTATGCTGACTATTCCCCCAACCTTGTCCACATATTCCTCAGTCCTGTAGCACTCTTGGGCTGAAAAGGTCCAGATTTAGCCCTCAACAATCTTTTTTTAAAAGCATTCACTGTATTAAGCATAAGATACAAGCAAGAAAGCTCCAAAAATAAATAAATCATGACCCTGAACTTAAGAGTTTCTAGTGTAGTATGGAAATTTATGCACATATATAAACAGCTCAGAGTGAGAAGGGCTATAATAGAATCAGGGTATATGATTTATATCTAATTTGAATATTCCCAATGTGAGAAGAATTAGTTTGAGATTATAGGGTACTTGTGAAAAATTCAACTGCAGGTTATATTCTAATGCTTACATATCAGAAGGTTCTAGTTAGAAGTTACTTAGTAAGCTCCTTATGGCCATGACCAGCTCCCCCTGGAGAGGGGAAAAGCCTTGACTTGCTGCAGATGGACGTAAGAGTTTGGGCCCAAGATCAAAGGGAAGACAGTGCAACTGTGATTCTCATGCCTATGGATTCTCACTCCACAGAGTGAGGGTGTTTAGACTAGAAGGCTGAGATGAGCTGGACCCATTTTCAATGCCAAGGAGGCTTAGCTAGAACTTGACAACTCTAACAGCCCAATCAGGGAATGTATGCAGGGTTCAATGTTCCTAAGCTCTTGTACTTGCATTAATGGTACATTCTTAGAACAGGAAATGTGTTCTAAATCTTGGAAATAATTTCAGTGAAATAACTTTGCATTAAATCTATTCTATGCCAAGGAGAAAGCTCAGGTGAGAGCCCAGGCCAACTCTTGAAAGGGAAGTAAGGGACCACAGAGGGGCTCTGATTTTAGCTCTCAGAGCATTGGGTTCCCACTGTGAGAAGAGCAGGTAGGAGATTCCTGAGGGAGGCCAAAAAGAGTCTAGAATGCTGAGTAATTCTCTGCCTCAAGAATGATCTTTACTGCAAGTGTAAATAGATAATTCACACAAGAAGAAATTAAGAGGGCCAGCAAACATGATGAGAAGTATTAATCCATTTGTTACCAAAAATAGTTTTTGGTGAATATGTTAGTTTCTCTGGGCTGCTATAACAAAGCACCACAAAGACAACAGATAATACCTTATGATACCTTAAGACAACAGAAATGTATTCTCTCACAGAACAAAGAAGTCCAAAATGAAGATGCTGGGAGGGCCATGTGTCCCTTGAGACCCTGGGTGCAATCTTTCTTTGTCTTCTCCTAGCGACTGGAGGAAGTTGGCAGGCCGAGACATTCCTTCACTTACAGCGTCATCACACCAGTCTCTGCCTCTGTTGTCACATGGCTGTCTCCCTGTGTGTCTCTGTCCTCACATGGTGTCATCCTTCTCTTCTGAGGACACCAGTCACATTGGCTTAGGGCTCACCCTAACTGACCTCAGCTTAATTCAGCATTTGCTGTGACCCTATTTCCAAATAAGAGAACATTAACAGGTACTGGGGGCTAGGGCTTTAATATTGCTTCTTGGGGGGGGGGGGATTTGTCATAAAAGTAAACAATGTATTTTGTTATTTTTTTTGAAAACTTGATTTTTAATGATACATGGTGTTCCATTAGATGCAGCATAACTAAAATGTCCACCAACGTGAAAAAATTAAATGATTATGTTCACTTTTGGTGGTGGTTTGTAGAAATGTGCACATTTTAATTTTTATACTGCTAGTGTGCATGTTCCTTGAGTCAATTCTCCTTGGCTGAGTAGTTTTGCTCCCAAAAAGAGATGCAGTTTAAGACCTGGGTCAGGAGCCGACATGCCCTCCTTAGGGGAGAGTGAAAGTTCATTTTGCAAACCGTTCATGCTCTAGGCCTCTGATGTAGACATTTAGGAGTTTCATAGTGTTTAGGACAGAAAATAGAGTTAAAGTTATCCAAGTAGCATGCAGGGTAAATGGTGCCTCTGTCTATTCCAACCTCAGAGGGCCCAGGCCTGAGCCCAGATTCCTCTTGTGGGCACTGCCAGGCCTGGGCTGCTGGATGTCTCAGTGTGCTCCTTGTTCCCTCCATTCCATGTTCCTGGGAGTGCAGAGAATAACTGCTTTGTCACAGAACTTGGCTTTTGAAACCCAGTCTGCATCAGGTGAGTGGCAGCTACGTGGGTGGACCTTTAGATTTTAAACCTTCAGGAATGATGTGCAAGGGACCACAGGGTTATCTCTCCTAACAGCCCCCTCTGTCAGGATGGGTGGGTCAAGAACCTCTCTGTCTCATAACTCTTGAACCTCTCCTGATCTTGAACTTCCTACAGCATATTAAAGTGACGTGTATATTTTTGTACTTCTGATGTTACATTAGGAGCTCCTTAAGGGCCAGATGTCTGCTGCATTCCCTTTTATATTATTGCGCATACACAGCATTTAGGATCATGATCTATCTGTACATGTAGGTCCTCGAAGAATATTACTGGCTCACTCCTAGTTAGCAAATAGCTCATCTGGGGATGACTGCAGGGAGCTATCCTGGTTTCCTTTTACCAAAGTAATACTCAAAGCCAGCCCTCCATCCTGTGTGATTTGTCCTTCCCATCAGCCCTGTGGCTTTCTGGATTTCTCCTGGATGTTCTGGCTCAGAGGGTCTCTGGTGCCCTTAAAATCAGTAAATGGGCACCTGACTCCATCTCCATGTTGTACTGTCCCTGGGAAGGGAGAGAAGCCCCCTTAATCCCTGCAGGCCATCCCCAGGCCAGCTCACTAGAATTCTGGCAAGTGGGCACGGTGTAGACTACTCTGCTCTTCTTTTTTGGAAAGAAACTAAGTGCAAGCAATTTTCCTGGGGAAGTACTATTTCCCTATTTTTGGAGTAGGGGCTGGTGTGGGGTTGGGCCTTACTCTTTGTTCCCTGTGTTCCTCAATGGATCCTGTGTTTCTGAGGATCAGATGGTTTCAGTGAGAAAGACAGCCCAGCCCAGGTTCTGCTCCTCAGCATGTAGCCTGTCGGAAGGTCCTGGCAACATTACCAGCAGGAAAAAACGCTGCCGAGATCTTGTGGTTGGTGCTGCTCTATTAATAGCAGGGTTGTGAATGATCTCGGTGGAAGATCAATGATAACAGCAAAGCTATTTCTTTTCATTTCCCCGGTGTTTATAATCTCTGAGCAAAATTGTTAAAGGAGGTGTCTCCAATTTGAAGGAATGATGCCTTGGTACTATGTTGGAATAGAGACTTGTGATTAATAAGTGTGATTAGGACACACAAGCATGGCAGATTGTGGCATCACTTTCGTTTTTGACAATAATCAAGTAGCAAAACATCGCTAC
Organism: Loris lydekkerianus; assembly: GCA_963574355.1. Lineage (NCBI taxonomy): Eukaryota > Metazoa > Chordata > Mammalia > Primates > Lorisidae > Loris > Loris lydekkerianus. Next base: position 3,591 of record CAUYPK010104089.1, on the reverse strand, counting down.
TTGGGGGGGCTAAATGATGAAACAGCACGCTTCCGATTTGAATGCCTTCTTCTAATGGGAACCTCAACTGCACCCATGTGAGTGAGACAATGTTAGGAAGGCCGCTAAGTCAGGGGGAGGTATCTGGATGACTTTAACCTTTGGTGTGGGCCTGGCAATTAATTGTCTTAATGGTTTTCCAAATGGAAAGTAACATAGTTTGAGAATTCCACTCTCCAAGAAACAGCCTTTTTTCTGTTATGGAAATATTAAGACACATCTTCTCAGGACCCAGACTCCCTGCTCTCCTCAAATGTGCAGGCAGACACACACGTGTGCGTATGCATACATTTACACACATGCATCTTTGCTTAATATCTTCTCTAGTGGCTATATGTTTAAGGATTAGCCATGTCATAATTAGATCTGAAGAGCAAACTATTGAGTGCATACCAGACATCAGATGGTTTGCTAAATCCTTATCTGATATAATCTTTACCTGATATAATCTGCACATCTGATATAATCTTTCACATCGCTGCCAGGTAGCAGCTATCATCATCCCAAGTTTCTAGGTGAAGAGAACTTATGTGGTTGCTGTAGCCCATGAAAATAGTAAGGGGCAGAGCAGAGACATGAAGTCAGGTCTCTGCACTGCTCCACCACATTCTGATACAAGACATTGCAGGAGTGTGGGTGTGGGGAGCTAGTACTTCTAGAATTGTAGGGCCCATGGACTCTCCTGGACTGCACTACTGGGATCTGCTGGCACTGGTCAGTCTGCACTGCAGAGGCCCCGTCAGAGCTCGTGTCACTACTTCTGCCTGGACAGCTTGGCTTCCCTACTCTGGGAGAAGTGGCTGAGGCCGTGCTGTGGATTTGTTTCTCTCCCTGACATCTTGTCTCATATGGGTCTCCTCCTGCCTGCCTATTTCCTGGCAGGAGTGGTGGTGAGTGGAAAGAAACAGAAGAGCTGGCACTCCTTCCACTCATTCACTCACCACATACGTTTTGAGCACTTCTTTTTTTTCTTTTTTTGGTGATTCACTGAGATTGGAGCCAGGAATACTTGATCTCTACCCTTTTAGAGTTGGGAAAGCTTATTCCTCTAACTTACCTGAAGATTTTCAGCTCACAATGTGAGGTTAGCAGTACCAATCTCAAGAAATTATTTAGAGTATTAAATTAAATGAAAGACTATGATGCCATAGCACTCTACAGATTGTGTCAAAGTGAGACTCTGTCTAAATAAATAAATAAATAAATAAATAAATGTAAATGTAAAATACTCATTTTGTGTCATCAATTTTATTCTGGTAATAAAAGTTTTCAACTCAAAATTTAATTTTTAGAAACTATGATCAGAGTTATTTTTAATTTCAAATTAATATGGGGTACACAATTAGGTTCAACAGACTGTTCTTGTAAGGTATAAGTATGAATTGTAATTGTGTCCTTTACCTAAGAAGTGTGCAGTATACTGGTGCAGTATATCCTTGGGTGGAAGTTTACACAACCCCTTTCAACCCTTCCCCATATTTAAATTTAATTGAGATTTTCTCTCGTGTGAACATGTTATTTGTTAATTTATTTGTTCCATTAAGTAATGAGTACATATGATGCTTGTTTGTCCACTCTTGTAATACTTTGCTTAGGAGAATATTTTCCAAATTGATCCAAGTGGTTACAAAAGATACTAACTGTCCATCTATTTTTATTCCTCAAAGAACTAAAAGTAGACCTACCATTTGATCCTGCAATCCCATTACTAGATATCTATCCAAAAGAAAAAAAAGACATTTTGCTTTAAGGATATTTTCACTCAAATATTTATAGCAGCACAATTCACAATTTTAAAGATCTGGAAACAGCCCAAGTGCTCTTCAACACATGAATAGATTAATAAATTGAGGTATATGTATACTGTGTAATACCAATTAGAAATATGTTTGTTGTTTTACCAGTGTGTATTAGCTATGCTCACACATACACATATACATGCACATATGCAAACCAATTCAAAACATTTTCTAAGAGCATATGTGTATTTATTACCAGTGTACATAATTTATAGGGACATTTTAAGGAAGGAACTGTGTATGGACTTCCTCACTTCTATGTAGTTCTAAATGAGAGATGTGTAACTAGGTTTCTCCTAAGACAGTGGTTCTCAACCTTCCCAATGCCGTGACCCTTTAACACAGTTCCTCATGTTGTGCTAGTAGCAATGAAAATAATTTTATGGTTGGGGGTCACCATGACATGAGGAATGTATTAAAGGGTCATGGCATTAGTAAGGTTGGAAATAACCTGTCCTAAGATATGCTACACAGTTATGGTAACATATTTGAACTCTTGGCCCCCCCTCCAAAAAAAAAAAAAATCCATTTTCCACTATGTCATTGCTGTTTGCAAGGAGAGGAGTCTAGACATTAGTTTCATATTCTCTCTTTATCTTTCTTTCTGTGTCTGATTCTCAAGATACAAGATTAACTATGAAATCTATGTTTAGAGAAAAGGCGGATAAGGCCATATTGGATTTGCTTGGTCTTGATGCTGTAGATGATGGAATTCATTAAAGGAGGGAAGAGAAAGTAGACATAGCTCATGATGATGTGGACCACCTTTGGAACATTCCTCCCAAATCTGTGGATGAATGTCAGACCAATGACTGTGACGTAGAAGATGAGCACACAACTAACATGGGAAATACAGGTGTTGAGTGCCTTGTGCCTCTCTTCACCAGGGGCAATGCCTATAACAGTCTTAACATTAGAATATAGGAGAAAATGATGATAAGGGAGTCTAAGAAGTTTTTGAGACACATTAGTATTACAGGGTAAAGTCTATTGAAAGTTATATCAGCACAGGCCAATTTCATGACTTCTTGATGAAGGCAGAAAGGATGAGAAAGAACATGAGATTGGCAATAGGAAAATGAAAAAAGATGTACAATCACAGGCATGATGGATACAAAACCCTTCAGAGAAATCCTCACTCCTAACTTTACCACTCGAGTATTGCTGAGAATAGATGTGTACCTCAAAGGATTGCGGATGGCAATGAAGCGATCATAGGCCATGGCAAGGAGGATACCTGATTCTACAGCAGAAAGGGAGTGAATGAAGTAGGCTTGCAAGAAGCAGCCTGCATGGCTAATTTCCCTGTGATTTGCCCACAAGACGCCCATCACTGTGGGCATAGTGGTCAATGTCACCATGTTGTCTGTGCCTGCCAGCATGGCAAGGAAATAGTACATGGGTTTGTGAAGACTTTGGTCATCCTTGATGAGATAGAGGAGTGATCCATTGCCGAGAAGAATAGAGACATAGACTGCAAAGAAGGAGAAGGAGATCCAATGATGAGCTCCCTGCAGCCCTGGGAAACCAGTCAGTAAAAAGGGGGCCTCACTGATATTGGGCCACATAGTGTCAACAAGTAGAGAGCAGCTTTCTTGAAACCTTGAAAACGGGAACGTGGATGTGTCTTGGTAATATATGACAGTAACTTCAATCAAAATCTTCAAAATTGGGAATAATTTCTAGGTGTGGTAAAGACGAGTCTGCACCTATTTTCATACAGAAGTAGGCAGGCTGTATGAGAGATGAGAAA